>JAOWBW010000027.1:818122-968122 GCA_026119855.1 Campanula takesimana | reverse complement strand
TCGCTTACTCGTTAAGGCATTTAATTTTAACTTGTAAGTTAATCGCTTACTCGTTAAGGCATTTAATTTTAACTTGTAAGTTAATCGCTTACTCGTTAAGGCATTTAATTTTAACTTGTAAGTTAATCGCTTACTCGTTAAGGCATCCAATGTCCAGTTAGAAAAGACATTGAAGGACAGTCCAGTTAGAAAAGACTCGTCCTTAAACTAGGGATTGCATGAGTGATCACATGCCTTCTCTCAGGAATTGTCTGATTACAAGGATGATTCTAGACCCCGAGCATATGTGTGTGGATACCATATATGTTACGACCCACACTATTGGCTGAAGAAGCTAGGTGTACAAATTGTACCTTTGGCATTGAGGTTATAATGTACGTTACCAAGGAATTGACGGAAACTTGAATAAATCCCTTTGAATTGTAGTGCCATAATCCTTTGAAAGTAAAATCTTAAAAGTAATAAGACTGTATTGTTCTGCAGCCTTGAATCCAAAAGTAACTGAACCTATCTTTGTAAAGTTATTCATAGTATTCGTTCTGGTCGTCTCTCCTTAGTAACCGGAGAGGCCACGTATGAACTTACTGAGCATTCGTTCGCTCATCCCTTCTCTATAAATTTGTTTTCAGGATTTAAGTAGAAGGTCAAGACAAGGAAAGCAGCCGTAGGAAGACGGTGGACTGAAGATTCTTAATTTAATAGTTTAAGTACGCTTATTTATCTTGATGTAAGTTGAAGTACATTAATGGTTAGGGTTGTTACCTACCAAGACAAGGTTAAGTTACGCTTCCGCTATTGTTTGAATTTATGGTTAAATAAGGGGCCGTTATGAACCCTAATTTGAAGTATTTATTATTGTTATTTATGGATATTTAATGCCATTAAATGCTCAGATATTATAAGAAAATTCGGGGTGTTACAGTTGGTATCAGAGCAATGGCTTTAGGTCTTATGGGAGAAAACTGAAAGTTAGGACTAATGGGAGAACTTAGTACTTCACTTGAATAAGATCTTACTTGAGGAAGTTCAAGTGATAAAGTCTAACTCTAGGAATGATACTAAGAGTGTGCATAAAGTATGAATATACTTGGAGAAATAGGAACCTCTTCATTGTATGTCTATTTATATTCTATTAATATGTTATAATGGAATCTTGGGGTTATGTACTAATTAAGTTTACTATTGGTGTGTGTAGGACCATGCCGAGGAGACCCATGAAGTCGGTAAGGTACAGTGCTACTCTAAGGGAAGAAATAGAAGCTAAAGAGGAGATTATTAAGCAGCTAACTAAGGAACTTCGCTCAGCAAAAAGAGAGCTTAGGAAGGAGACTCGAGGAGTCGGCAGTCTACAGAATGTCATCAAAGAACGCGATGAGGACATAATGTATGTGGAAGGAAAGTTAGCAGTCCAACTGAAGAAGGTCCAAAGCCTAGAAAGCCATGTGGTTAGAGCTAACCGCGAATGGAATCGAATCAGTGTACAACTGGTGGATGAGATAGAACAAAATAATGAACTGAAAAAGAAAATAGATGAGCAAGCAGCTTATGAGGAAGAGCTTAGGACTTCAGGCTATCAGATTTGGGCTGAGAAGTTAGAATTGCAAGAAAAATATGACCAACTTGCAGCAGAACATGCACACTGTGGGAAGTGATGCAATTAGTGACTGATAGTTATAAGAATAGATTCTTTTACTTTATTATTAGTGGAGTAATACAGTTAGAATTTTTCTTATGTTAAAGTTGAATTTTGGGTGTATTTGAGATGTTTAAATCTCACACCTCAGTTGAATAAAGTTAATTATTTAATTTAAATACCCAAAATTTTGAATTTTACTATTGTTATGAAGTCAAAAGTTAACTTGTCGAGAAAAGACAAGGGAAAGCATCGGAGTGATTTGAAATAATCTCCGTAACCATGGTACGAAGTAAGACGACCATTGGAATAAGTTAAAGCTAGTTAAGTAATAAAAACTAGTGAAGTAAAGAAATAATAAACAACCAAGTAAAACGGTTGTAAATTATGAAGTATGAAAACTCCTGAACCGGAGAAGAAAGGTTAAGTAAACTAACCACATCTGAATAATGGTCTAGTACAAAAGACCTACGAACATGAATCAAAACTAACAAGTACCCGTTAGTAAAAGAATAAGTTAAGTATACCATGAATACTGCACGTATTGTATCGTGATGAATGTTGCTAGAACACGAACCTGTTCTAAAGTAAAAGTAAATCGGCAGATGAATACCAGAAGTGGAAACAACGGAAACGGCAATGGTAACGGCCAAGTGAAATTAGTTTTGGTCTAGTGAAATGATCGAAACAAGAATAAATTGACCTATTGAAACGGTCAAGAGAAAGTAATTGGCTTAGTGAAACGGCCAAAGTAACCTATTGAAACGGTCAAGTAAGAAAGAATAAAATAACCTATTGAAACGGTTAAGTATAAGAGTAATAGGCTTAGTGAAACGGCCAAGTAAAGTTAATTTTGATCCATTGAAGCGATCGAAACAAGAAAAAAAAAAAAAAAAAAAAAAACCTATTGAAACGGTTAAGAGTAATTGGCTTAGTGAAACGGCCAAGTGTGAATGAGAGTAGGTCTAGTGAATTGACATATGATTAATAAGTAAAGTCTAGTGAAATGACTTCCCTAAGTAGAACTGGTCTATTGGAACGACCAGAAATCTAGTAGACCGATCTTTTGTAAAAGTTACGTCTTTTGGGGACGGTATATTTATGTAAAAGTATTAGGCATAGTACAATGCTTGGGTTGACGTGAGTAATAGTGTTAAATGTGCGAGTTAACCTGGAACAAGTAAGAATGGTTTATGGAAACGACCAATGAAAGTGATTATGGTCTATTGAAATGACATATGAAAATAGAAATGGTCTAATGAAGTGACCCATACGTCTAGTAAAGTAGACTAATAAAGATAGTGATGGTCTGTTGAAACGACCAGTGGTTTAGTGAATGACCTATAAATTGAATGTTAGTCTGTAGAGACGAGCTATAGTATGAGAGTGCGTGAAAAAGTCTCGTATTCATGATAACTAATGATAGTACCATATTATCCGGAAAGTGTTCGAAACGCCAGAGAGGCTAAGTTATGATGCTAACTCAAGAAAGTATGACGGTGAACGACTATGGTACTAGATTCACCGAATTGCTAGAATTTACCCTAACACTCTTCGATGATGAAGCGCAAAAGGCTCGAGGATTTGAAGATGGTTTGAGCAACCGAATCCGATATAGAATCACTCTATTAATACTACCAACCTAGGATTAAGTGTTGGATAGGACGAGGATAGTGGAGAAAGAATCTGATAGTTATCGCAGTAAGCGAAAAGAGAAGAAGAGTCAACTAAGAAAGTGTCGACTGAATCTAAAGGAAGGCTACTGACGATCGCGAAAAGGAAGGTAGTACAAGTAAGTACCAGAATGAAGGCTACGGCAATAGAAATAATGATAATAAGAACGACGCCAAAGGGCAATGTTCTGATAAGAAGTGCCAAATGATTGCTTGGCTAGGAATGTGAATTTAATTCCTGATGTGTTAGAGAATTCTTTAGCTATGGATATTCAAACTAGAGAATTGATCCCTATTACGTCTATATCTAGGAAGTGTCCTTTGAAAATGGACGAGGAAGAACTTGAGGTTGATCTCATTAGTTAGGACATCGAAGAATTTGGTGTAATCTTGGGAATGAACTATAGTTGACTGAATACCATGCCCATGTGGATTGTTTTAAAGAAAGAAGTCCACTTTAGATTACTACCTAGAGAAGAGTGATGTTCTCAAGAAACGAAACCTAAAACCCGATCGAACCTTATATCGGTAATGAAGGCTCGTAAGCTTTTAAAGAAAGGATGAGAAGGATTCTTGGCGTACATTGGTGATACGAGCAAGAAGGAAGTAACCGTAGAATCACTTTCTGTGATTAGATATTTCAAGGACGTGTTTCCTGAGGATTTACCGGGAATACCTCCATAAGGAGAAGTAAAATTTTCTATCGAATTGGTACCTGAGACTTCACCAATATCGAAGGCGCCGTATAGAATGGCTCCATCAGAATTGAAGAATAAAAGGAGCAACTGTAAGAGTTGTTGGATAAGAGCTTGATTAGAACGAGTGTATCACCATGGGGTGCACCGGTATTAATTGTGAAGAAGAAGGATGATATAGCTAAGACATCCTTTAGAACAAGGTATAGTCATTATGAGTTGTAGTGATGCCGTGTGGGTTGGCTAACGCACCGGCAGCGTTTATGGAACTTAAGAATAGGATATTTCAGAAGTTCTGGATAAGTGTGCGATTGTATTCATTGATGATATCTTGGTGTATTCGAGGACCAAGGAAGAACATGAAGAGCATTAAGGTTAGTACTGCAGATTTTAAGAGAGCAAAAGTTATATGTTAAATTCAAGAAGTGTAAATTCTGGTTGGAAGAAGTAGCATTCTTAGGACATGTGGTGTCAAAGGATGGGATTGTCATAGATCCAACAAAGATAGAAGCTACTGTGGATTGGGAAAGACCAACTTCAGTAAGTAAGATCAGAAGTTTCTTAGGTTTGGCTGGCTACTATAGGAGATTCATAGAAGGTTTCTCGAAGTTGTCAGTGCCATTGACGGGGTTAACTCAGAAAGGAGCAAAGTTTGTTTGGTCAGAAGAATGTGAAAGGAGTTTTGAGGAATTGAAGCGACGATTGGTGTCCGCACCAGTTCTTGCTTTACCGTCTGGATCGGATGGATTTGTAATATATAGCGATGCCTCGCTTAAAGGGCTAGGCTGAGTGTTGATGCAGAATGATAAGGTTATAGCTTATGCATCTAGGCAGTTGAAAGTACATGAGAAGAATTACCCGACCCATGATTTGGAGTTAGCGGCAGTAGTATTTGCCTTGAAAATTTGGACATTATTTGTATGGCGTGAAATGCCAGATTTTTACATATCACAAGAGCCTTAAGTACATTTTCACTCAGAAGGAGTTGAACATGAGACAACGGAGATGGTTGGAGCTTCTCAAGGATTACGACTGTGAAATATTGTACCATCCTGGGAAAGCTAACAAGGTGGCAGATGCCTTAAGTAGAAAGAATCACGGAATGTTGGCGACGTTGATCTCTAAGGGGGTAAGTATGTGGAATGATGTCAAGGAGATGAACTTAGTGGTGAAGGTAAATGGATATTTGGCTAGATTGACGTTACAGCCTGCACTGTTGAGCAAGATTAAAGAGGCACAAGAGGTAGACGAGGTGAGAGAAGCTCTAATCGGAAATGGGCAAGCAAAGGATCTTCACATGGGTGAAGATGGAATATTGAGGTACCAAAAGAGAGTATGAGTGCCGAACAATGACGAAATTAAGAGGGAGTTACAAAGGGAAGCTAAGTCCACGATATGTGGGACCATTCGAAATTCTTGATAAGATCGGGGAAGTGGCTTATCGATTGGCGTTACCGCCGGTATTAGCTGGAGTGCATAATGTGTTCCATGTCTCCATGCTAAGGAAGTATATTCATGATCCGAGTCATGTGATAGAATACAAACAGCTAAGAGTTCGGGCAGATTTGACGTACGATGAACAACCAATCAAGATCGTCGACAGAAAAGACGAGGTCGTAAGAAAGCGTACGGTTCCCTATGTAAAAGTGCAACGGAGCAATCACTCAGAAAGAGAAGCGACATGGGAACAAGAAAGTGAAATGCGCGAATTGTACCCGGACATCTTCTCGGATTAAGACTGGTCAAAGTTTGAGGACAAACTTCTTTTAAGGGGGTAAGAATGTAACACCCGCAATTTTTTTTTTGGTAACATTAACTTAGTAAATAAAAATTAGAATTAAGAAGTTAATTAATGAGTGGGCCGAAAGGAATGGGTTGGCCCGAAGGTTTTAATTAATAAACCCAACCCAATTAATAAACCATCCAAAGTATAAATACTTGGGTTAGTGAAAATTAGGTTATTCTTCTTATTCAAAAAAAAAAAAAAAAAAAAAAGGAAAAACAAAACCCTAAACTAGCAGCCGCCGGCCAAGATCAAGAGGGAGGAGGAGCTTTGACATTTTTTTGGAAGATCAATCCAATCGTTCTCAAGGTAATGCTAAATCCTACTCTCCAAAATTTGTTTCATTGAATTCGGATTAATAAATCATAAGTTATGCATGTTTAAAGGAAATAATCGTTAGGGTTTTTGCATGCTAGTCAATTAATGGTGGGAATTTTAATGGTTAAATGCTTAGCTTTATTTTAAGTTGATTCTATGATCATGAAAGGGATGAATTCATATTTTAAGAAAGCTGTGAATAGTAATCTGCGATGAATAGTAAAATACGCTGTGAATAGTAAACTGAATTTAAAAAGCTGTGAATAGTAATCTGCGATGAATAGTGATTTACGCTGTGAATAGTAAACTGAGTTTAAAAAGCTGTGAATAGTAATCTGCGATGAATAGTAATTTACGCTGTGAATAGTAAACCGAGTTTAAAAAGCTGTGAATAGTAATCTGCGATGAATAGTAATTTACGCTGTGAATAGTGAACTGAGTTGGGAATAGTGTTTCATGCGATTGATGAAAATCCTAAAAGCTATATAATTTGGGTGTTGATTCTTGATTGAGAATGTTAAGAATTGGGACGGAAAGTTAGTATTTTCGTTAAGTTTATAATGAAAAGAAAACATAATCGTTAAAAGAATTGTTAGAAGGTTAGAAAACTAACTTGAAAGGATGTGATAGTTACTTGGAAAACCTTGAAAGTTAGAAAGTTAACGGAAAGGAGGAAGATTAAAAGATTTCAGTTAGTTTCCTAACGGGAAAGGACTAAACTGAAAAGAATTAAAGTTAGAAGGAATAAAAAGGAAACCTTTGAAGTTAGAGGGGCCTAAGTGATTGAAAAGAGAAACTTAGGGGACCTTATGAACAGAACCAAAGTCCAAGGACCTTTCTGTAATTAAAGGAAAGTTGAAGGACTAATCTGCAATTAATCCAAAGTTGAAGGACTAAATTACAATTAATCCAAAGTTGAAGGACTAAATTGTAATTGAACTAAAGTTAAAGGACTAAATTGCAATTAATCCAAAGTTGAAGGACCAATTTGCAATTAACCCAAAGTTGAGGGACCAAATTGTAATTAACCCAAAGTTAGAGGACTTAATTGCAATTATATCAAGTTAAAGGACTGACTAGTAAATCAAAGTCAGAAACTTAAACGTAAAGAAAGAAGTAACGAAGTAAAGAAGTTAAAACGCATCTCTCAGTTAACTAAGTAAAAATAGTTAACAATGTAGAGAGTACTAAAGTAAATTACTCCGTGCCTTGTAGATTTGCACAGAGAGGAGATTGCGAGGAAAAGCAATTCAGGTAAGGGATTACGTTCCTTACAGTATTTGAACTCCTGTTTATTGGAATTCGGTATTTCTTTCTAAAGTTAGCTATCAGTATGGCATGATAGTATTTGAATGAACTCTGCGTTATTGAACGTTCCTTGAAAGAATCTATACTTAGTGATGTCCCCATCGATCTACTAAGTATCGAAGTTTGAAACTTGTATCACATACTTGTACCATGGTATGTTCTAATTTTAACTTGTAAGTTAATCGCTTACTCGTTAAGGCATTTAATTTTAACTTGTAAGTTAATCGCTTACTCGTTAAGGCATTTAATTTTAACTTGTAAGTTAATCGCTTACTCGTTAAGGCATTTAATTTTAACTTGTAAGTTAATCGCTTACTCGTTAAGGCATCCAATGTCCAGTTAGAAAAGACATTGAAGGACAGTCCAGTTAGAAAAGACTCGTCCTTAAACTAGGGATTGCATGAGTGATCACATGCCTTCTCTCAGGAATTGTCTGATTACAAGGATGATTCTAGACCCCGAGCATATGTGTGTGGATACCATATATGTTACGACCCACACTATTGGCTGAAGAAGCTAGGTGTACAAATTGTACCTTTGGCATTGAGGTTATAATGTACGTTACCAAGGAATTGACGGAAACTTGAATAAATCCCTTTGAATTGTAGTGCCATAATCCTTTGAAAGTAAAATCTTAAAAGTAATAAGACTGTATTGTTCTGCAGCCTTGAATCCAAAAGTAACTGAACCTATCTTTGTAAAGTTATTCATAGTATTCGTTCTGGTCGTCTCTCCTTAGTAACCGGAGAGGCCACGTATGAACTTACTGAGCATTCGTTCGCTCATCCCTTCTCTATAAATTTGTTTTCAGGATTTAAGTAGAAGGTCAAGACAAGGAAAGCAGCCGTAGGAAGACGGTGGACTGAAGATTCTTAATTTAATAGTTTAAGTACGCTTATTTATCTTGATGTAAGTTGAAGTACATTAATGGTTAGGGTTGTTACCTACCAAGACAAGGTTAAGTTACGCTTCCGCTATTGTTTGAATTTATGGTTAAATAAGGGGCCGTTATGAACCCTAATTTGAAGTATTTATTATTGTTATTTATGGATATTTAATGCCATTAAATGCTCAGATATTATAAGAAAATTCGGGGTGTTACAATTTACTTCCAATGATGTAGCAGCTGGATGGTCTTTGTGGTCAAGCAAGGCAGTGTTGATACGTGAAGCACCCATGGAATGTCGAGCACTGGCCAACTCCAGCCATCCCTGTTTTCCAAAATTCAGAGCTACAAAATTGTATTACATTTTATCATGATATGGCGAAAAAGTACAAAATAATTCTCGACATATAGATGGTCAAACAATGTAAAAGCTTTCGCGGTCAGTCTTAGAAGTTAGAACACTTTATACTGAAAGCATCACTAAGTCTTTGGAGCGCAGTTGATGCTGTTTTATTACGTACTGTTGTTCAGAGATAGAAATTTGAGATTCTAACACGCTTATTAGGATATAATTTAGAAACATAAAGTCAAATAATCATATTAGGTATATCTATTCTAAACTAGTCCTATTTGATTTAGGCTTTGAGTAAGGATTATAATATTGATACACTCCTTCAATATCGATCAGAATTGAGTTATTTGAGAATTGAACTCGCATGCAAGTGTGTGCTTCTCTCAATCCCTTTTTGCCAACGTAGATTCCCACTTTCCTCTTCTTAGTAATTTTGCCAGTATTTACAGCATCTCATATCCCGTTATACATCAATGATACTTAACAAAATAAGTCAAAAACCCTCAAGACGACCAGAAAATAAAAAATTGTGAACAAGCTCAACATGTACACGCAGAATATATGTTCTACATTACCACAGTCCATCAGAATCTATATTAAGGCCTCATGAGTGGCTTCAAGCAATGAATGTGGACACTTTTCAAGCTCTTTATAACAACAACACTCGAAACTCAATCCAAGACAACCGGAGATACATTCCTGGGTAGAAGTAACTAAGTATATCACGTTAGATTAAAGATAACATGAAACAACAGAATGCTAAATACCAATTTATAGATTTGATTTCACCACAACTGATGTGGCGGATATTGTATCATTTATTTCCCTTGTTTTCTTATGTAATATACTTTATTTTCATGTACTTTAGACTAGTTTTGATGTAACTTGGGATATTTATGTAATGGTTGGGCTTTAATGTAATCCTGGGTAGTTTAATCTTTTTATTGGTTATTCGGATGTATTATTTCATGAGATTCAAAGTCATGTCTCGAGGATCAAGAATAGTCAAAGTCAACCGAAGAGGAGGAGTATAAAACCAAACTGTAATTTCTGGAAGTTGAGGTATTGTTCGGCATTGTTGAAAATTCCAGGGATTGCTGTGAAGAATCAAAAGACTGCAGGGACCAAACTGCAAATATTTGAAACTCCAGGGACTGAAATGCAAATGGTGAAAATCGACTTCCATCCGTACAGGAAGCAGAGCATCGACTAAGTGGAGGATTTGGTTTTTGATTTTTGATTTTATTTTTTATTATTATTCTTTTTCATTATCCCTTAGTGAGTTTTAATTAGGAATTAATTATTATTAGTTTTGATTGAGGATTAGTTTAGGTCGATTTTTTTTGGGAGGAGACTACGTACTTTTATTTTTTTCTTCTCTTTTCTCTCGGGTGTTGAGCTTTTCCATGGAGAAATAAACTCCATTACTTTGGATTTGAGATCTTGATCCTGGTTTTTATTTCTATTGAGGTATTTCTTTTTCCTAATTAATTCTTGTTCATAATCTTGCTTGTATTGATTTAGATTGATTTCTAGGGTTTGTGGATTTGGCCAATTCACTTGTCCTCTTTATTGATCTTTGCTAGATTACTCGTTCTGTGCCAGAATTAGGGTTTTCATTGTAGCATCTTCACGAATTGTGTATGTGCCATAGCAATTTGGGAAGTAGGCAAGATTAGACGATTATCTAATTAACCTTATAAAGCGTTATTGATTTTAGTCTCTTAAAAACGTCATCAATTAATCTTTAGACCTTTTCTGTGCCAGTTTAGGTTTAATTTTAATTAGGGTTTATAGTGAGTGTGTCACTGCTATAAACTAAACTGAAAGAAGAGACAGAGATTGAAATACTTCTCGTAATCAAGTGAATAAAAGTTACGGAGAAAAGAATTATCAGGGATATTAGAATTAAAATCCGGTGACAGTATCAAGTCTGAAGTTTCTTTACTTTTGTCGCGCCCCGTACCCGTGGTCCTACTTGTCGCGCCCCGACCCGTGGTCCTACTTGGCCCCACGCCCGGGACACGCGAGGAAGACGTCGTAAAGCAACTCTAAGAAAATTTTTCGAAATATATTTTCATAAAAAGGTTCACACAACCAACACGTTACCAAAACATGACTTTAAGTCACAAAAAAAACTTTCTCAAATGAGTAATTAGCCACTTGGCTATAACAAACTTTACTTATAAAATTTACAAACACGAACACCTACTAAAAGAGATGATACAAATAACTGAGTCACGGGTACACTACCCTAAAGGTATTACATTTACATAATGTATCCTTTATACACATCACTTCCCAAAAGTCTTACCAAAGATCTCTTTACCAACGTCCTCCCTGTGCTGTGACCTATTCCCTGGACTCCTTCTTATCTAAAACGGTAAACAAATAAGGGGTGAGAATAAATCTCAGTAAGTTACTAAAATGCAACTACATTACATGCTAATATGATGATCATAAAGAAACAATATTAACAAATAAGCGTATAACACATAGCACATAACATGAGAGGCTCCCTATCGCCAACCGTCCCATACCGGTTGGAAATAACGACCAACTCATCATGCAACACATAAAGCGGAAATAAACACTCATACGTGGATACTGAGCCAAGGTTCTCAAACCAAACAATAGCCATCTGAGAGGCATCAACTGAGCAGCATCGAAGAGCTGAAACGGGTTCCGGAACCAAACAACAACAACAACAACGGGGGGAAAATGACACAAAGTCATAACCCAAAGTGCCCAACCTTTGGCCTAAGGAAGGGGGTTAAAAATGGGAAACCAATGATAGGAGCCTTATAATGTACTTGGCTCGGAGACCATTATAATCCCTATCACTGCCCAACACACACAAAAGTACCAGCTGGACTTTACACGCAAGCACCACATAGAAATACTTGCTTAAACAACAATCAGGGACAATGATTCCAATGTAGGGAACCATGCCAAACACATCAAGAAGATGAACCATTCAACACATTACAAAATGTTCAACAATGCTCACTTAATCCATTACTCACATTTCACCACACTTGTGTTCACAAAGGAACCAATTCTACCACTTTAGTGATCCACAACAATCATCTAACTACTTTAGGACACTACCCAAAAACTAGACTAAGATTGACCTCTAAATCCCTAAGTTTGAAAAACTCTAAACTTTTCAGACAACTGGGCGGTCGCCCAAACAGGGCTGTGCGGCCGCCCAAAATGCTCTGTTCCAAGAAGAAAAACCTTTAGATAGATGTGCGGCCGCACGCCCAATTTTGGGCGGCCGCCCACATCACCCGGCAGACCAAAACTTTACCAAAATTCACTCCTTCCATTTACAACCCAAAATTACTTGTACTTGTAACACTTAACATTTGCAACTAATACAAAGACTACAAATTCAGTCTTTAAACAAGTCTAACACCCAACAAGAACCATTTCCATACTACTCCTTCTATCCCAAATTTATAAGTAGAAATAAAACATACCCAAAACATTATTTCACAACCTACTAGGCATATATAACATGTTTATATCCATTTTATTAGGTACAACAACATTACTATACTTTCACAATACTACAACACCCATTTGTATTAACATTTCCCCCATGCAACAAATTATTACTACTCCCTCCGTTTCACAAGTATCATTATAATATTTAATATACTAATATACCCACTTTAGGATACTTTTACTTCTTTCCCCGTCCCATAAGTAATAGTATAATTTTATAATACATTTATTTAACATTTAACTAAAGATATTATTTTACCGTCCCACGAGTAGGAGTATAACATATAAAGCATATCTAATGTTGCATCCTCTCATACTCCCCCAAATCAAAACTACTATACCCATTTCCCACAAATAACAAGTCTATAACCAGTTTTACTACTCCCTCTGTCCCAAAATTACAAGTATATAAAAATTATTACTACTCCCTCCGTCCCAAAATTACAAGTATATAAAAATTATTACTACTCCCTCCGTCCCAAAATTACAAGTATATAAAAATTATTACTACTCCCTCCGTCCCAAAATTACAAGTATATAAAAGTTATTACTACTCCCTCCGTCCCAAAATTACAAGTATATAAAAGTATACCCAAAACATTATTTTATAACATATAAAGCATATATAGCATACTTATGACCATTTTAACATTTAAAGGGGGGATTAGTAACTTACCTATTTTTCGGAAATGAGTCAAGAAAAATATATTGTTCGGTAGATATGATCTATTCAACTCCCTGAACATTTATATATAATTAGATTTGAAAATGGAGTAGTAAATAAAAAGAAAGAAAATTAACAAAACAAAATCTTACCTAAGCTTTCTTCTTCAACAATGGAGTTCAAGGAAAAATTTGGGAAAGTAAATGATGAAGGGAGGGTATGCGCAGAGAAGGGGGGGGGGTGAGGGAGGTTATGTAAAATTGTTATTCCCATTTTCCCCTAAAGCCCACCCTAGTTACTAAATTCATTTAAGCCCTTTAACCACCAAATTCCACAAATACCCCCATAAGTTCCCACTAACACTCTTAACTTCCCCAAATAAACTTTACTACTATCATTTTAACTAACACAAATAACCATATAAAATGTGCAAGTCATATAATATGATGCAACAAATAAAATGCACACATAATTTTAAATTAAAATTCTCAAAATATAAAATAATTGTAAAATAAATAAAACTGATTTTTGGGGTCGTTACAATCACTCCCCCTTAAAGAAAATTCGACCCGAATTTTAGGATTGCTTACCTCAACCCTCAAACAACCCAGGATACTTCTTTTCATTCCAATCCCGAAGCTTCACACTGAGTTCAACATCCTCTAAAACTTTAGACATATCGGAGAAGAATCATAAATACAATTGCGTGGCATCAACACATGGAACTCATTATCAACCTTGTCGAGAGAAGGAAGTAACACAAGACGATAAACTCAACCTCTAGCTCTTTTCAAAATCTCAAAAGAACTGACATATTAAACAACTCCACGAGAAGTAAAGGTATATCCCTCGAATTCTTAGAATCAACTAAACAAGTTCTCAAGAATCTGAATGGTTATTTCTAACTGACCATCTGACTGAGGGTGAAAGTCATACTAAGTCTCAATTCCGAACCCCAGGTCTTCTGAAATGCTTGCCCAAATCAAGATGTAAATAAGGAACCCATATCTATTACCATGCTCGTAGACATACCATGAAATCGAACTAGCTTCTGAACAAATCACTGACAACTGATGATTTACTTCCAGATTATTCACAACTCAAGGACTTAGTTGAATACTTAGAATTCCTCGCATCAAACAATTAAAGGTAACTCCTCGAATTTATCTCAATACTCTACTTCTACTCGAATTCATAATTAAATTGGTCTTGTGTATCCCTTCAAGTATCTATAGTTGAACTCTGTTATACATGTTTAATTCCACTAAGTTTTGACTACATACTCTGCTATAGAAGTTAAAATTCCATCACTAGCCACGAACAAAATCTTATTATCTGTCATTATTCATTCCACGAGTAATTTTCGATAGTTGATATTATTCAATAGAGTAGAAATTTAAAGCTTTCACAATCGCAAAGTCACACCATGTCTCAACTCACGAAGACTCCAAAGTGTTAATTCCTCTAACATTCTCCATTTAGTTTTATCACCCATGAACTATAAGTCAATGAATCCTCTAACACAATACCTTTCCCGATGATATAATATGGTAAACAACTCAAATCTAACTCCATCAAAGTCATTCACTAATGCAATGGATGTATAATCGCAATAAATCTCAATTTATGGGTAGGATAATTTTGTTGATAAGGAATCAATCTTCTCAAAGCACACATTGTTACCGTACCATCCTGAAGCAATGAACATCTCAATCACTCTTTAAGGCATCTCTATGAATAATGAATTTATCAAATCCACTATAAGGGTAAGCTTGACATATCCACTAGAAATTAGTAACACTAATCATATCCTCTAGATACTGTAGTACTAGTTAAATCCATTAAGCAATATCAATACTGAAGTTATCATCAACTCTTGATTCATCAATTAACACTCGCAACAATTAAACTCGTTCACTCTTACCAATCCATCGAGATAGTGCATCTTTCTGTGCTATGCAGTTAACAGTGTAGCTACCTTAGAAATCCATCAATGAATCCTCAACCCTATGCCTGAGTTGAAACTTTCCTCAAAATAATATATCCTCTAACATGAAGACATTCTGCCCTGATTTTACATACTGCTACCGCTCTCAAAGAACTCAGACTAGGATTACTTATACAATTAAACGTATCCAACAATACCACTGAAGCAGGTGAGAATTCAAACTATATAACCACCATTCATGATGTCCATACCCGATATAAAAGCCATCTTTGAAATATACTCAACTAAAATTCTCAACAAATGATAATCACTTCAAATCAACCACTAAACAATTACTGATCTCTGATGTTGCTCAAACATAGCACCCAACCACTCAAGATCACCCAAGGTTCTCCTCAAGAACAAGTACCACTCAAGGGAAATAAATTTAAAATCTCACAAGGAAAAGATATCTTTCAATTTAAATGCAATTTTTTTTCACTACTAACTCCATAAACTAACTACCAGGCACAAGCTTGCAACAACAATTTACAAATTTCTTAATGCCTAAATAGCATGAAAGCTAAACACATATATATATATATCATGCTTAACTAAAACACACTAGCATATAAAATTCCACCACCACAACATCAAAACCTTGTGATGACAACATCACTAAACCGGCAAATAAAACATGCCTATGAATACGCACATCACAAGTATACGACACTTTATCGGTCATCTAACACTCCCCCTTAGGAAGACACATCTAACACATAAGGTAAAGACTCAGAAGACACATGCAATCAAGAAGCACCATGCACAAACACACAAGTATGCGAAGAGCCAGGGTCTATAAGTGTGTGTGCTCTCAAACTAGACATAGAAATTATACCTCCTGTCACATTAGAAGAATCTGAAATCTGTTGTTGATTGATGGAAGAAACACGATCTTGCACCTTAACCTTTCCTGAAGCATCCCTCTTTTGGCCCCGAGATGACCAAGCTGCCCTCCCCGATAACTGATTTTTAAATCTAAAGCAACTCTTCTGAAAGTGACCCAACTGACCACAACTCAAACATTTGCCTTGCTTTTTTCCAACAATTTTCTTCTAAATGTCCCATCCTTTGACAGTAGTTACATACTCGTTTACTTCGAGTTCCTCTATTATGCGGCCCTTGAAAAGATGCCCTAGCTTGCGAAGGTTTTCCTTGATATTCTCTACTATCTCCACGCTGGGGTTGCGGTTTTACCTGTTCTCCTCGTTTTGTCACATCTGAGGTTTCAATCTTGGTTTTATGCTCCTCTATATCGTCAATGATTTTCATGACAGCTACAAACATACCTTGGAACAGTGCTCGAACCTCTTCTCTAGCGTTTCCCGACCCTGAAGGCCCTGACTGATTCCCTTCGGTGCCAACCATTTTCAATAAGTACCTGCATAAAACTCTCAACGTTACTTACCCTATACACAACTACCCTCCTAGGTCATTTAGTCATTCTAGACCATCTACAACCTAGCTCTGATACCAACTGTCGCGCCCCGACCCGTGGTCCTACTTGGCCCCACGCCCGGGACACGCGAGGAAGACGTCGTAAAGCAACTCTAAGAAAATTTTTCGAAATATATTTTCATAAAAAGGTTCACACAACCAACACGTTACCAAAACATGACTTTAAGTCACAAAAAAAACTTTCTCAAATGAGTAATTAGCCACTTGGCTATAACAAACTTTACTTATAAAATTTACAAACACGAACACCTACTAAAAGAGATGATACAAATAACTGAGTCACGGGTACACTACCCTAAAGGTATTACATTTACATAATGTATCCTTTATACACATCACTTCCCAAAAGTCTTACCAAAGATCTCTTTACCAACGTCCTCCCTGTGCTGTGACCTATTCCCTGGACTCCTTCTTATCTAAAACGGTAAACAAATAAGGGGTGAGAATAAATCTCAGTAAGTTACTAAAATGCAACTACATTACATGCTAATATGATGATCATAAAGAAACAATATTAACAAATAAGCGTATAACACATAGCACATAACATGAGAGGCTCCCTATCGCCAACCGTCCCATACCGGTTGGAAATAACGACCAACTCATCATGCAACACATAAAGCGGAAATAAACACTCATACGTGGATACTGAGCCAAGGTTCTCAAACCAAACAATAGCCATCTGAGAGGCATCAACTGAGCAGCA
This sequence comes from Campanula takesimana, assembly GCA_026119855.1. Taxonomy (NCBI): domain Eukaryota; kingdom Viridiplantae; phylum Streptophyta; class Magnoliopsida; order Asterales; family Campanulaceae; genus Campanula; species Campanula takesimana. Next base: position 951,146 of record JAOWBW010000027.1, on the reverse strand, counting down.
TCGAAGAGCTGAAACGGGTTCCGGAACCAAACAACAACAACAACAACGGGGGGAAAATGACACAAAGTCATAACCCAAAGTGCCCAACCTTTGGCCTAAGGAAGGGGGTTAAAAATGGGAAACCAATGATAGGAGCCTTATAATGTACTTGGCTCGGAGACCATTATAATCCCTATCACTGCCCAACACACACAAAAGTACCAGCTGGACTTTACACGCAAGCACCACATAGAAATACTTGCTTAAACAACAATCAGGGACAATGATTCCAATGTAGGGAACCATGCCAAACACATCAAGAAGATGAACCATTCAACACATTACAAAATGTTCAACAATGCTCACTTAATCCATTACTCACATTTCACCACACTTGTGTTCACAAAGGAACCAATTCTACCACTTTAGTGATCCACAACAATCATCTAACTACTTTAGGACACTACCCAAAAACTAGACTAAGATTGACCTCTAAATCCCTAAGTTTGAAAAACTCTAAACTTTTCAGACAACTGGGCGGTCGCCCAAACAGGGCTGTGCGGCCGCCCAAAATGCTCTGTTCCAAGAAGAAAAACCTTTAGATAGATGTGCGGCCGCACGCCCAATTTTGGGCGGCCGCCCACATCACCCGGCAGACCAAAACTTTACCAAAATTCACTCCTTCCATTTACAACCCAAAATTACTTGTACTTGTAACACTTAACATTTGCAACTAATACAAAGACTACAAATTCAGTCTTTAAACAAGTCTAACACCCAACAAGAACCATTTCCATACTACTCCTTCTATCCCAAATTTATAAGTAGAAATAAAACATACCCAAAACATTATTTCACAACCTACTAGGCATATATAACATGTTTATATCCATTTTATTAGGTACAACAACATTACTATACTTTCACAATACTACAACACCCATTTGTATTAACATTTCCCCCATGCAACAAATTATTACTACTCCCTCCGTTTCACAAGTATCATTATAATATTTAATATACTAATATACCCACTTTAGGATACTTTTACTTCTTTCCCCGTCCCATAAGTAATAGTATAATTTTATAATACATTTATTTAACATTTAACTAAAGATATTATTTTACCGTCCCACGAGTAGGAGTATAACATATAAAGCATATCTAATGTTGCATCCTCTCATACTCCCCCAAATCAAAACTACTATACCCATTTCCCACAAATAACAAGTCTATAACCAGTTTTACTACTCCCTCTGTCCCAAAATTACAAGTATATAAAAATTATTACTACTCCCTCCGTCCCAAAATTACAAGTATATAAAAATTATTACTACTCCCTCCGTCCCAAAATTACAAGTATATAAAAATTATTACTACTCCCTCCGTCCCAAAATTACAAGTATATAAAAGTTATTACTACTCCCTCCGTCCCAAAATTACAAGTATATAAAAGTATACCCAAAACATTATTTTATAACATATAAAGCATATATAGCATACTTATGACCATTTAACATTTAAAGGGGGGATTAGTAACTTACCTATTTTTCGGAAATGAGTCAAGAAAAATATATTGTTCGGTAGATATGATCTATTCAACTCCCTGAACATTTATATATAATTAGATTTGAAAATGGAGTAGTAAATAAAAAGAAAGAAAATTAACAAAACAAAATCTTACCTAAGCTTTCTTCTTCAACAATGGAGTTCAAGGAAAAATTTGGGAAAGTAAATGATGAAGGGAGGGTATGCGCAGAGAAGGGGGGGGGGGGGGTGAGGGAGGTTATGTAAAATTGTTATTCCCATTTTCCCCTAAAGCCCACCCTAGTTACTAAATTCATTTAAGCCCTTTAACCACCAAATTCCACAAATACCCCCATAAGTTCCCACTAACACTCTTAACTTCCCCAAATAAACTTTACTACTATCATTTTAACTAACACAAATAACCATATAAAATGTGCAAGTCATATAATATGATGCAACAAATAAAATGCACACATAATTTTAAATTAAAATTCTCAAAATATAAAATAATTGTAAAATAAATAAAACTGATTTTTGGGGTCGTTACAATCACTCCCCCTTAAAGAAAATTCGACCCGAATTTTAGGATTGCTTACCTCAACCCTCAAACAACCCAGGATACTTCTTTTCATTCCAATCCCGAAGCTTCACACTGAGTTCAATATCCTCTAAAACTTTAGACATATCGGAGAAGAATCATAAATACAATTGCGTGGCATCAACACATGGAACTCATTATCAACCTTGTCGAGAGAAGGAAGTAACACAAGACGATAAACTCAACCTCTAGCTCTTTTCAAAATCTCAAAAGAACTGACATATTAAACAACTCCACGAGAAGTAAAGGTATATCCCTCGAATTCTTAGAATCAACTAAACAAGTTCTCAAGAATCTGAATGGTTATTTCTAACTGACCATCTGACTGAGGGTGAAAGTCATACTAAGTCTCAATTCCGAACCCCAGGTCTTCTGAAATGCTTGCCCAAATCAAGATGTAAATAAGGAACCCATATCTATTACCATGCTCGTAGACATACCATGAAATCGAACTAGCTTCTGAACAAATCACTGACAACTGATGATTTACTTCCAGATTATTCACAACTCAAGGACTTAGTTGAATACTTAGAATTCCTCGCATCAAACAATTAAAGGTAACTCCTCGAATTTATCTCAATACTCTACTTCTACTCGAATTCATAATTAAATTGGTCTTGTGTATCCCTTCAAGTATCTATAGTTGAACTCTGTTATACATGTTTAATTCCACTAAGTTTTGACTACATACTCTGCTATAGAAGTTAAAATTCCATCACTAGCCACGAACAAAATCTTATTATCTGTCATTATTCATTCCACGAGTAATTTTCGATAGTTGATATTATTCAATAGAGTAGAAATTTAAAGCTTTCACAATCGCAAAGTCACACCATGTCTCAACTCACGAAGACTCCAAAGTGTTAATTCCTCTAACATTCTCCATTTAGTTTTATCACCCATGAACTATAAGTCAATGAATCCTCTAACACAATACCTTTCCCGATGATATAATATGGTAAACAACTCAAATCTAACTCCATCAAAGTCATTCACTAATGCAATGGATGTATAATCGCAATAAATCTCAATTTATGGGTAGGATAATTTTGTTGATAAGGAATCAATCTTCTCAAAGCACACATTGTTACCGTACCATCCTGAAGCAATGAACATCTCAATCACTCTTTAAGGCATCTCTATGAATAATGAATTTATCAAATCCACTATAAGGGTAAGCTTGACATATCCACTAGAAATTAGTAACACTAATCATATCCTCTAGATACTGTAGTACTAGTTAAATCCATTAAGCAATATCAATACTGAAGTTATCATCAACTCTTGATTCATCAATTAACACTCGCAACAATTAAACTCGTTCACTCTTACCAATCCATCGAGATAGTGCATCTTTCTGTGCTATGCAGTTAACAGTGTAGCTACCTTAGAAATCCATCAATGAATCCTCAACCCTATGCCTGAGTTGAAACTTTCCTCAAAATAATATATCCTCTAACATGAAGACATTCTGCCCTGATTTTACATACTGCTACCGCTCTCAAAGAACTCAGACTAGGATTACTTATACAATTAAACGTATCCAACAATACCACTGAAGCAGGTGAGAATTCAAACTATATAACCACCATTCATGATGTCCATACCCGATATAAAAGCCATCTTTGAAATATACTCAACTAAAATTCTCAACAAATGATAATCACTTCAAATCAACCACTAAACAATTACTGATCTCTGATGTTGCTCAAACATAGCACCCAACCACTCAAGATCACCCAAGGTTCTCCTCAAGAACAAGTACCACTCAAGGGAAATAAATTTAAAATCTCACAAGGAAAAGATATCTTTCAATTTAAATGCAATTTTTTTTCACTACTAACTCCATAAACTAACTACCAGGCACAAGCTTGCAACAACAATTTACAAATTTCTTAATGCCTAAATAGCATGAAAGCTAAACACATATATATATATATCATGCTTAACTAAAACACACTAGCATATAAAATTCCACCACCACAACATCAAAACCTTGTGATGACAACATCACTAAACCGGCAAATAAAACATGCCTATGAATACGCACATCACAAGTATACGACACTTTATCGGTCATCTAACACTCCCCCTTAGGAAGACACATCTAACACATAAGGTAAAGACTCAGAAGACACATGCAATCAAGAAGCACCATGCACAAACACACAAGTATGCGAAGAGCCAGGGTCTATAAGTGTGTGTGCTCTCAAACTAGACATAGAAATTATACCTCCTGTCACATTAGAAGAATCTGAAATCTGTTGTTGATTGATGGAAGAAACACGATCTTGCACCTTAACCTTTCCTGAAGCATCCCTCTTTTGGCCCCGAGATGACCAAGCTGCCCTCCCCGATAACTGATTTTTAAATCTAAAGCAACTCTTCTGAAAGTGACCCAACTGACCACAACTCAAACATTTGCCTTGCTTTTTTCCAACAATTTTCTTCTAAATGTCCCATCCTTTGACAGTAGTTACATACTCGTTTACTTCGAGTTCCTCTATTATGCGGCCCTTGAAAAGATGCCCTAGCTTGCGAAGGTTTTCCTTGATATTCTCTACTATCTCCACGCTGGGGTTGCGGTTTTACCTGTTCTCCTCGTTTTGTCACATCTGAGGTTTCAATCTTGGTTTTATGCTCCTCTATATCGTCAATGATTTTCATGACAGCTACAAACATACCTTGGAACAGTGCTCGAACCTCTTCTCTAGCGTTTCCCGACCCTGAAGGCCCTGACTGATTCCCTTCGGTGCCAACCATTTTCAATAAGTACCTGCATAAAACTCTCAACGTTACTTACCCTATACACAACTACCCTCCTAGGTCATTTAGTCATTCTAGACCATCTACAACCTAGCTCTGATACCAACTGTCGCGCCCCGACCCGTGGTCCTACTTGGCCCCACGCCCGGGACACGCGAGGAAGACGTCGTAAAGCAACTCTAAGAAAATTTTTCGAAATATATTTTCATAAAAAGGTTCACACAACCAACACGTTACCAAAACATGACTTTAAGTCACAAAAAAACTTTCTCAAATGAGTAATTAGCCACTTGGCTATAACAAACTTTACTTATAAAATTTACAAACACGAACACCTACTAAAAGAGATGATACAAATAACTGAGTCACGGGTACACTACCCTAAAGGTATTACATTTACATAATGTATCCTTTATACACATCACTTCCCAAAAGTCTTACCAAAGATCTCTTTACCAACGTCCTCCCTGTGCTGTGACCTATTCCCTGGACTCCTTCTTATCTAAAACGGTAAACAAATAAGGGGTGAGAATAAATCTCAGTAAGTTACTAAAATGCAACTACATTACATGCTAATATGATGATCATAAAGAAACAATATTAACAAATAAGCGTATAACACATAGCACATAACATGAGAGGCTCCCTATCGCCAACCGTCCCATACCGGTGGAAATAACGACCAACTCATCATGCAACACATAAAGCGGAAATAAACACTCATACGTGGATACTGAGCCAAGGTTCTCAAACCAAACAATAGCCATCTGAGAGGCATCAACTGAGCAGCATCGAAGAGCTGAAACGGGTTCCGGAACCAAACAACAACAACAACAACGGGGGGAAAATGACACAAAGTCATAACCCAAAGTGCCCAACCTTTGGCCTAAGGAAGGGGGTTAAAAATGGGAAACCAATGATAGGAGCCTTATAATGTACTTGGCTCGGAGACCATTATAATCCCTATCACTGCCCAACACACACAAAAGTACCAGCTGGACTTTACACGCAAGCACCACATAGAAATACTTGCTTAAACAACAATCAGGGACAATGATTCCAATGTAGGGAACCATGCCAAACACATCAAGAAGATGAACCATTCAACACATTACAAAATGTTCAACAATGCTCACTTAATCCATTACTCACATTTCACCACACTTGTGTTCACAAAGGAACCAATTCTACCACTTTAGTGATCCACAACAATCATCTAACTACTTTAGGACACTACCCAAAAACTAGACTAAGATTGACCTCTAAATCCCTAAGTTTGAAAAACTCTAAACTTTTCAGACAACTGGGCGGTCGCCCAAACAGGGCTGTGCGGCCGCCCAAAATGCTCTGTTCCAAGAAGAAAAACCTTTAGATAGATGTGCGGCCGCACGCCCAATTTTGGGCGGCCGCCCACATCACCCGGCAGACCAAAACTTTACCAAAATTCACTCCTTCCATTTACAACCCAAAATTACTTGTACTTGTAACACTTAACATTTGCAACTAATACAAAGACTACAAATTCAGTCTTTAAACAAGTCTAACACCCAACAAGAACCATTTCCATACTACTCCTTCTATCCCAAATTTATAAGTAGAAATAAAACATACCCAAAACATTATTTCACAACCTACTAGGCATATATAACATGTTTATATCCATTTTATTAGGTACAACAACATTACTATACTTTCACAATACTACAACACCCATTTGTATTAACATTTCCCCCATGCAACAAATTATTACTACTCCCTCCGTTTCACAAGTATCATTATAATATTTAATATACTAATATACCCACTTTAGGATACTTTTACTTCTTTCCCCGTCCCATAAGTAATAGTATAATTTTATAATACATTTATTTAACATTTAACTAAAGATATTATTTTACCGTCCCACGAGTAGGAGTATAACATATAAAGCATATCTAATGTTGCATCCTCTCATACTCCCCCAAATCAAAACTACTATACCCATTTCCCACAAATAACAAGTCTATAACCAGTTTTACTACTCCCTCTGTCCCAAAATTACAAGTATATAAAAATTATTACTACTCCCTCCGTCCAAAATTACAAGTATATAAAAATTATTACTACTCCCTCCGTCCCAAAATTACAAGTATATAAAAGTTATTACTACTCCCTCCGTCCCAAAATTACAAGTATATAAAAATTATTACTACTCCCTCCGTCCCAAAATTACAAGTATATAAAAGTTATTACTACTCCCTCGTCCCAAAATTACAAGTATATAAAAGTATACCCAAAACATTATTTTATAACATATAAAGCATATATAGCATACTTATGACCATTTTAACATTTAAAGGGGGGATTAGTAACTTACCTATTTTTCGGAAATGAGTCAAGAAAAATATATTGTTCGGTAGATATGATCTATTCAACTCCCTGAACATTTATATATAATTAGATTTGAAAATGGAGTAGTAATAAAAAGAAAGAAAATTAACAAAACAAAATCTTACCTAAGCTTTCTTCTTCAACAATGGAGTTCAAGGAAAAATTTGGGAAAGTAAATGATGAAGAGAGGGTATGCGCAGAGAAGGGGGGGGGGGGGGGGGTGAGGGAGGTTATGTAAAATTGTTATTCCCATTTTCCCCTAAAGCCCACCCTAGTTACTAAATTCATTTAAGCCCTTTAACCACCAAATTCCACAAATACCCCCATAAGTTCTCACTAACACTCTTAACTCCCCAAATAAACTTTACTACTATCAATTTTAACTAACACAAATAACCATATAAAATGTGCAAGTCATATAATATGATGCAACAAATAAAATGCACACATAATTTTAAATTAAAATTCTCAAAATATAAAATAATTGTAAAATAAATAAAACTGATTTTTGGGGTCGTTACACTACTTGGCCCCACGCTCGGGACACGATCGGAAGACGTCATAAAACATTTTGGGAAAATTTTCGAAATGTACTTTCATAAAAGTTTCATATAACCAAACACATTTACTTGAAACTTGATTTCATTTCCACATAAACAAACTTTCACAATCCAAAGTACTTAGCCATAAGGCTTACACACTTTACTTACAAATTTACAACTCACCAACATGTTCCAAAAATAGGTGATACAAAGATGAAGTCACGGGTACACTACCCAAAAGGTTATACATTTACATAATGTAGCCTTTACATAACACATATCCCAAAATGTCTTACCCAAAATCACCACCTCGACGTCCTCCCTTGTGCAGTGACTTATCCCCTGGGCTCTCCTTTATCTAAAACTGTAAACAAATAAGGGTGAGAATAAATCTCAGTAAGCTACCAAAATGCAACTACGTTACATGCTGAAATGATACTCGGAATTGAACAATGTCAATAAACATCCACATAGCACATAACATGATAGGTAAAGCCAACTCATCTTTCCACACGTAAGGTGGAATAAAACACTCATAAGTGGATACTGATCCAAGGTTCTCGAATCAAACATATAACCATCTGAGAGGTATCAACTGAGCAGCACCAAAGGGCTGAAACCGGTTCATGAACCAATCAATAACAACAACCGCAACAACAACAACAACGGGGGAAAATGACATAAAGTAATAACCCAAACGGTGACTAAACTCACACAAGGGAGAACTAGCCCAGACCCAATCCGTGGCCCAAGGAAGGGGTTTAAAAATGGGAAACCAATGGTAGAAGCCTTACAATGAACTTGGCTCGTGTGCCATTATAATCCCTACCACTGCCCGACTCTACAACAAGTACCAGCTGGACTTTCAAACGAGCATAGTAATGAAACTTGCTTAAACAACAACCGGGGGCAATGATTCCAAAGTAGGGAATCAAGCCAAACACATCACAAAGATGAACCAATCCAAACCACACCAAAAGATGTTCAACCAAATCCAATTAACATTTAGTCAAATTCCACAACACATATGTTCACAAAGGAACCGTTTCCAATAATAGAGTGTTCCACAACAACCCTCTAGGTACTCTAGGATATCACCTAAGACCTAGACCAAGATTGAACGTTAAATCACTTGAAATGGAACAACTCAACTTTTCAGCAATTATGGGCGGTCGCCCAAACCAGACTGGGCGGTCGCCCAAAATACTCTGTCCCAGACCAAACCTTTCAGTAGTTGTGGGCGGTCGCCGACCCCATTCTGGGCGGTCGCCCACAAGCCTGACTCAGAATTCTCAATTTCTCCTGCAAATCAAATTCATCCGTCCCACGAGTAAGAGTATAACTTACTAACACTTATACTATTACCAGGAGTGCAACAACCATCCCAAAACATTACTTTCAATTTAACTCTTCATTCCTACACAAAAAGTGAATACTCCCTTTGTCCCAAAATTACAAGTATCACAAATATCATTCAAATCACAAAACTAACAAGTACAAGTATCAAGTATAGCATATATGACCATTTTAATATTTAAAGGGGAATTAGTAACTTACTTATTTCCGGAAAAAGTGTCGCATAAATATGTTTTGTTCGGGTAAAAATGACCTATTCAACGCCCTGATCATTGTTATATAATTAGTTTTTAAAACAGATAAGTAAATAAAAAGAATTAAATCGAAATAGGTTGAACTTACCTTTTTCTCCTAACCCTAGGAAAGTACGAGAGAGAAGTTCTCTGGGAAAGTATGAATGCAGAGGAAGAAAGAAGCATAAGTTATATTAAGGTTTTTACCCCAAAATTACATTTTGGTCACTCAACTTTCATTCTTAACACTTAAGACCCTAAAGTTACATTTTCACAAAGGACCCTAAAGTTTCAACTTAATCATTTAACTTCCTTAACCATTATTACTACTAACTAAGTAAATAGCACATTTAATCATACAATATGTGCAAGTCATAAATTATGATGCAACACATAAAATGCACACATAATATCAAATTAAAATTCCCAAAAATTTAAAATAAATAGATACGGGTTTGGGGGTCGTTACAATCACTCCCCCTTAAAAAAATTCATCCCGAATTTTAGAATAACTTACCAAACGAATCAAATAACCAAGGATATTTCCTCTCCATTTCATCCCGAAGCTCCCAAGTTGATTCTTCCACATTATGGTTCCTCCACACGATTCTAACAAGAGGAATACTTTTAGTTCTCAATTCTTGAACTTTAGAATCAATCACCTGAACTGGATGCTCCTCATAGGACATACTGGGTTCAATATCCTCAAGTATCTCAGATAACACATGAGATGGATCATACACATACTTTCGAAGCATCGAAACATGGAACACATTATGAATCTTGTCAAGAGAAGGAGGTAACGCAAGACGATAAGCTCGATCTTCAACTCTTCCCAAAATCTCAAAAGGACCGACAAAACTCAGAGCAAGTTTACCTTTCTTCCCATGTCTCTTAATTCCCACCTTTGGTGAAACTTTCAGAAACACAAAGTCACCCTTTTCAAACTCAAGGTATCACCTCCGGTGATCAGCATAACTCTTTTGACGACTCTGGGCAATAGTCAATCGATCCCGAATAAGCTTAACCTTCTCAACTGAGTCATTAACCATATCAATACCCCAAATCTTTGCTTCCCCAACTTCATCCCAACAAATAGGTGAACGACACTTTCTTCCATACAATGCTTCATAAGGAGTCATCCCAATACTCGACTGAAAACTGTTGTTATAAGTAAATTCTACGAGAGGAAAATGAATATCCCAAGAATCTGTAAAATCAACTGAACAAGATCTCAACATATCCTCAAGAATCTGAATGGTCCTTTCTGACTGGCCATCTGTTTGAGGATGAAAAGCAGTACTGAATCTCAATTCTGAACCCAAAGCCTTCTGAAATGCTTGCCAAAACCGAGAAGTGAATCTAGGATCCCGATCAGAAACAATGCTAAATGGAACTCCATGCAACTTCACTATCTCATTAATGTACAAAGTAGCAAGCCTTTCCATCGAATAACCAATCTCAATAGGTAGCAAATGAGAAGACTTTGTCAATCTGTCTACGATCACCCATACTGCATCATGCCTTCTCCGAGTACGAGGTAACCCTGACACAAAATCCATAGTAACATGTTCCCATTTCCATTCCGGTATCTCTAAAGGTTGAAGCAAACCTGCGGGCCTTTGATGCTCAGCTTTCACTTGTTGACAATTCAAACACTTTGACACATAATCCGCTATCTCCCGCTTCATGTTGTTCCACCAAAACTGTTGCTTCAAATCTTGATACATTTTGGTACTCCCGGGATGAATAGTATACCTCGACTTATGGCCTTCCTCGAGAACTTGAAGTTTAATCCCATCAACAATAGGAACACACAATCTACCTCTAAAAGTCAATACTCCTTCAGAACTGAGAGAAAAGTCTTCAAATCTGCCATCTTTGATTTTTCCCATAATCTTTACTAACTCGGTATCATCTTTCTGAGCATCCTTGATTTGTTGAATTAAGGATGGCAATACTCTGATATTCGTAAATATAGCCCCATGCCTCGATTCAAAAGGACACCAATCTCGAGCATCTTCTAACATCTTCCATTCCCATATCATTAATGAAGCTACATAAGACTTCCGGCTAATAGCATCAGCTACCACATTTGTCTTGCCCGGATGATAAGAAATGGTGCAATCATAATCCTTCAACAGCTCCATCCATCTTCGTTGTCTATTATTCAACTCTTTCTGGGAGAAAAGATACTTCAAACTCTGATGATCTGTGAAAATCTCAAACTTTGCTCCATATAGATAATGCTTCCATTTGTGTAACGCAAAAACAATAGCTGCAAGCTCCATGTCAAGGGTTGGATAATTCTTCTCACTAGGAGTTAACTTCCTTGAAGCATACGCAATTACCTTCCCACTTTGCATTAGAACACACCCCAAGCCTTCTTTTGAAGCGTCACTATAAATCACCAATTCATCTTTCCCATTAGGCAGTGCAAGAATAGGAGCGGTGGTCAACCTCTTCTATAACTCTTCAAAACTAACTTGACATTTGCCATCCCACACATATGGCACATTCTTTCGAGTCAACTGAGTCAATGGTGTTGCAATTTTAGAAAACCCTTCAATGAATCTTCTGTAGTACCCTGCTAACCCCAAGAAACTTCGAATTTCTGTAACTGATTCTTGCCTTTTCCAATTCACAATAGCTTCAATTTTTGATGGATCAACAGATATACCTCTATTAGAAACCACATGTCCCAGAAAAGAAACTTCATCGAGCCAAAAAGCACACTTACTGAATTTTGCAAACAACTGCTTCTCCCGAAGAATAGATAGAACCATTAGCAAGCGTTGCTCATGTTCTTCTCGAGACTTAGAATAAACCAGGATGTCATCAATAAACACAACCACAAAAGAATCAAGATAAGGCTTGAAAACTCGATTCATCATATCCATGAAAACAGCTGGAGCGTTTGTTAACCCGAAAGGCATAACAAGAAACTCATAATGACCATACCTACTAGGGATGGCCAAACCGGACCGGAACCGGACCGGAACTGGGAAACTGGATCGGAACCGGACCGGAGAAGCCCAGAACCGCCATGAACCGCAACGAAAACCGGAACCGGGGTAACCGGAACCGTTTTGGATAAGGGTCGGTTAAGGTTCACATAAATGGCGAACCGGACCAGAACCGACCGAAAATCCCTTGTTTTTCAATATTTTTTAACTTGTTTATTCATTATTGACCGGAACCGGACTAAACCGGAACTGGATTGTGCCAAACCGGAACCGGATCCGGGGTTAGAGCGGGCCGGTTAAGGGTCACCCTTTTGCCGAACCGGAACCGGGCCCAGAACCGGTTTTGGCCATCCCTAATACCTACTACGAAAAGCAGTCTTAGGAATGTCTTTTAAGTGAATCTTCAACTGATGATACCCACTCCTCAAATCAAGCTTCGAAAAGACAACTGACCCTTGGAGTTGATCAAATAAATCATCAATGTGAGGCAAAGGATATTTGTTCTTTACAGTCACCTGATTCAGTTTTCTATAGTCGATGCATAATCTCAAAGACCCGTCTTTCTTCTTTACAAACAACACAGGAGCTCCCCAAGGTGATACACTGGGTCGAATGAACCCTCTATCAAGCAATTCTTGCAATTGAACTTTCAACTCCTTTAATTCTGCTGGAGCCATTCTTTAAGGTGATTCAGATATCGGTGTAGTACCTGGAAGTAAATCAATACAAAACTCGATCTCCCTATCAGGAGGCACAGAATAATCGGTAGAGAACACATTAGGAAACTCTTTCACAATATGCACATCCTCTACTTCAGGCAACGTTTTAGTAATATCAAGAACACTAGCCAAATACCCCATACAACCACGATGCAACAACTTTCTAGCTTTCACATAAGAAATAATATGAATTCCCTTACCCAAAGGAGCAGCCTCAAAAGTAAATTCAGGCACATCAGGAATAGAAAATGTAACCACCTTTTTATAACAATCAACTGAAGCATGGTATTTACTCAACCAATCCATTCCCAAGATAATATCAAAGTCTTGTAATGGCAAAACAACTAAATCAGCAAATAAAACATGCTCCCAAATATGCACATCACAGCCATGTAACACCTTATTAGTCACCAAACACTCCCCTATTGGAGTAAACACTTCTAACACATAAGGTAGAGATTCAGAAGAAATATGCAATCGAGAAGCAAAATGCACAGACACATAAGAATGCGAAGAGCCAGGGTCTATAAGTGCTCGTGCCCTCAAACTAGACACAGAAATTATACCTCCTATCACATTAGAAGAATTTAAAGCCTTTTGTTGATTGATAGCAAAAACACGACCTTGCACTTTAGGCTTCCCTGAGGCATCCCTCTTCTGACCCTAAGATGATCCTGCTCCACTTCCATATGGTACAATTCTTGCTCTTGGATAATCCCTCTGAAAATGGCCAAGCTGACCACAAATCAAACACTTTCCCTGCTTCTTCCAACATCGCTCTTCAGTGTGCCCTTCCTTCTGATATTAATTACATATTCTTCTACCTTGATTAATACCTTGATTTCTGATAATTGGTTGTCCTTGTGGTTGCCCTCTAAATTGTGATGGTGTTCCCTGACCTCCTCGATTATCACCACGCTGTGGTTGAGGTCTTCCTTGCCTTCCTGTACCTGCCAATTCAATTTTCCTCTTATGCTCTTCTATATCATGCTCCACCTGATATGCTCTATCAACAGCATCTTGAAAATCTTGCAACTTGTGGGATACCAGTTGACTTCGTATCAAAGTTCTCAAACCCTTTACAAATCTAGTTGCCTTCCTTTCCTCAGTTTCCACCAAGTGAGTACAGTACCTGGATAACTCTGTGAATTTGGATGTATACTGAGCCACAGACATAGTATTCTGCTCCAAGTTAAGAAACTCCATTTCCTTCTTGTCTTGATCTACCCGAGGAATGAAATGTTCCTTGAACTTCCTCAGAAAATTTTCCCAAGTATAGGGTACATGATTCTCATCCCAATTTGTTTTCAAAGCTCTCCACCAGTGCTCAGCAGCTCCACTCAGTTTATAGGTAGCAAACCTGACTTGTTCTTCATCAGTACATCTTAGGACATCAAATATTTTCTCCATCGACTCTATCCACCTCTCGACCTTTATTACCTCTGGTTCTCCTTCATGACCCATTGGTTTCATCTTCAGGAACTGTTCTAACCCATATCTCGGAGGTGCTTGTTCTCCTCCTTGCCTTTTATCATTAAGAGTTTTCATGGATGCTTCAAACATCCCTTGAAACATGATTCGGGCCTCTTCTCTGGCATCCCTTTCCCTGAAGAACCAGCCTGATCTCCTTCAGTCTCAACCATTTTCAATAAATACCTGCATAAGACACTCAACGTTACTCACTCTATACAAAACTACCCTCCTAGGTCACTTAGTCATTCTAGACCATCTACAACCTAGCTCTGATACCAACTATCGCGCCCCGTACCCGTGGTCCTACTTGTCCCCACGCTCAGGACACGATCGGAAGACGTCATAAAACATTTTAGGAAAATTTTCGAAATGTACTTTCATAAAATTTTCATATAACCAAACACATTTACTTGAAACTTGATTTCATTTCCACATAAACAAACTTTCACAATCCAAAGTACTTAGCCATAAGGCTTACACACTTTACTTACAAATTTACAACTCACCAACATGTTCCAAAAATAGGTGATACAAAGATGAAGTCACGGGTACACTACCCAAAAGGTTATACATTTACATAATGTAGCCTTTACATAACACATATCCCAAAATGTCTTACCCAAAATCACCACCTCGACGTCCTCCCTTGTGCAGTGACCTATCCCCTGGGCTCTCCTTTATCTAAAACTGTAAACAAATAAGGGTGAGAATAAATCTCAGTAAGCTACTAAAATGCAACTACGTTACATGCTGAAATGATACTCGGAATTGAACAATGTCAATAAACATCCACATAGCACATAACATGATAGGTAAAGCCAACTCATCTTTCCACACGTAAGGCGGAATAAAACACTCATAAGTGGATACTGAGCCAAGGTTCTCGAATCAAACATATAACCATCTGAGAGGTATCAACTGAGCAGCACCAAAGGGCTGAAACCGGTTCATGAACCAATCAATAACAACAACTGCAATAACAACAACAACGGGGGAAAATGACATAAAGTCATAACCCAAACGGTGACTAAACTCACACAAGGGAGAGCTAGCCCAGACCCAATCCGTGGCCCAAGGAAGGGCTTTAAAAATGGAAAACCAATGGTAGAAACCTTACAATGAACTTGGCTCGTGTGCCATTATAATCCCTACCACTGCCCGACTCTACAACAAGTACCAGCTGGACTTTCAAACGAGCATAGTAATGAATACTTGCTTAAACAACAACCGGGGGCAATGATTCCAAAGTAGGGAATCAAGCCAAACACATCACAAATATGAACCAATCCAAACCACACCAAAAGATGTTCAACCAAATCCAATTAACATTTAGTCAAATTCCACAACACATATATTCACAAAGGAACTATTTCCAATAATAGAGTGTTCCAGCACAACCCTCTAGGTACTCTAGGATATCACCTAAGACCTAGACCAAGATTGAACTTTAAATCACTTGAAATGGAACAACTCAACTTTTCAGCAATTATGGGCGGTCGCCCAAACCAGACTGGGCGGTCGCCCAAAATACTCTGTCCCAGACCAAACCTTTCAGTAGTTGTGGGCGGTCGCCGACCCCATTCTGGGCGGTCGCCCACAAGCCTGACTCAGAATTCTCAATTTCTCATGCAAATCAAATTCATCCGTCCCACGAGTAGGAGTATAACTTACTAACACTTATACTATTACCAGGAGTGCAACAACCATCCCAAAACATTACTTTCAATTTAACTCTTCATTCCTACACAAAAAGTGAATACTCCCTTTGTCCCAAAATTACAAGTATCACAAATATCATTCAAATCACATAATTAACAAGTACAAGTATCAAGTACAACATATATGACCATTTTAATATTTAAAGGGGAATTAGTAACTTACTTATTTCCGAAAAAAGTATCGCAGAAATATGTTTTGTTCGGGTAGAAATGACCTATTCAACGCCCTGATCATTGTTATATAATTAGTTTTTGAAACGGATAAGTAAATAAAATTAAATCGAAAAATGTTGAACTTACCTTTTTCTCCTAACCCTAGGAAAGTACGAGAGAGAAGTTCTCTGGGAAAGTATGAATGCAGAGGAAGAAAGAAGCATAAGTTATATTAAGGTTTTTACCCCAAAATTACATTTTGGTCACTCAACTTTCATTCTTAACACTTAAGCCCCTAAAGTTACATTTTCACAAAGGACCCTAAAGTTTCAACTTAATCATTTAACTTCCTTAACCATTATTACTACTAACTAAGTAAATAGCACATTTAATCATACAATATGTGCAAGTCATAAATTATGATGCAACACATAAAATGCACACATAATATCAAATTAAAATTCCCAAAAATTTAAAATAAATAGGGACGGGTTTTGGGGTCGTTACAAATTTATTGTTTCAAACACTTAGTTTATTTTTCCTGTCTTAGGAATTAATTCAATCGAATCAAACCCCCAATCTGGTCAAGTGACTGTTCGCAAATAATCAATGTTCTTCGTGGATCGACCCTGACTTACCCTAATTACATTATTAGTGCCCGAGTTTAGGTCTAATTTAGTAGGCGTGCGACTAAACCTACCAAATTTTGGTGCCGTTGCTGGGGAACGGTGTTATTTTTTGCGTTCTTTTTCTTTTCTTTTCTTTTTGTTTTTCTTTTAGCTATTTATTTGTTATCTCTTTGGTTATATTTATTACTTGTTATCTTGTATTGTGGAACCGTGTATGGTCCACACCCGTTCTACTAACGATTTGATTGTTCCGTTTGATCCAAAAATCGAAAGATCTTTCAGGAAAGGGCGACAACAAAGCAGGAGAGTCAAGGGGATATTGTTAGCTGAAGAGATGGAAGATGATCTGAATCAGGCCGGGGCTGGCGCTGGTGGAAATAATGTTGGCGCTGGTGGAAATAATGCTGGCGCTGGTGGAAATAATGCAGGTGGTGGTGGCGCGAGACGTGAACAAGCAGTCCCACCACAGACATTGAGGCAAAGGACTGCCCTGAATTGGAATGAGCAACCACATGCCGTCCAATTCCCTGCCTTACATGCCGGAGTGACATTTGAGTTGAAGCCGGGGCTACTAAATCAGCTACCACACTTCACAGGGATGCTCGGAGAGGATCCCAATCAGCACATCTCACAGTTTGTGCAAATCTGTCAGAGTATGAAGCCGACAGCTCTTTCGATCGAGCACTTATTGTTGAGGGCGTTTTCTTTCACACTGAAATATAACGCAAACGGGTGGTATTATCACTTGCCACCCAACAGCATCATGACATGGCAACATATGAAAGAGGTATTGTTGGAAGAGTTCTTCCCTCAGGATCAGATTAATGTGATAAAGAGAGACATCAGTAATATGGAGCAGAAGGCTGATGAAACCCTATACGACTACTACAATCTCTTCCACAAGCTTTGTAGGAGTTGTCCGTATTATGGGTTTACTGAGGACCAGCTGATCGTCTCTTTTCATGGAGGGTTGACCATTCAGGATAAGAGGCTAGTGGATTCATGTTGTGGGGGAAGTATTTTGAATAAGACCACCAAGGAAGCTAAGAGGTTGATCGAAGAGCTAGCTAAAAGTACAAGGACCCATGGCAAGAGGTCTAATGTGAGACAGGTTAGCGCAGCGGGTTCTAACAGTGGGGTGTCCAGTAAGTTCGAGACGGATATGGAGGATCTCAAGGGTATGGTAAAATAGTTGGTTCTGGGACAGACACCGAAGCCTTGTGGGATTTGTTATGACATCACGCACCCTACAGATTCGTGCCCGTCTCTGCAGACGGGCGAGATAGAGGATATTAATGCAGTTGGGTTTGCCCAGCAGGGACAGAGACCGATGGGTAACACCTATAACCCCAACTGGAGAAATCATCCTAATTTCAGATGGGGTACAGGTCAGCAGAAGAATCAGCATAATGCTCCGGGACAGTACAGAGGCATTACTGAATTCATTGGCACAGAGTGTTAGCACAATGAACCAGAATTTTCAGCAGTATCAGCAGCGTACAGATGTGAGCATTGGTAACTTGGAGAAACAGATGGGTCAGGTAGCTGATGCAGTAGGACGGATAGAGGCTAGGGATTCGAGGAAGTTACCATCACAGACTGAGCCGAATCCTAAGCAAAGTGCATGTGCGATCACTCTTCGCAATGGTAAGGAGTTATAAGATAAGGTTGTAGCTGAGGAACCGGAGGTAGAGGTTAAGATTACTGAGCCAGTACAGAAGGTACCCGAGCAGACAGAGACTAAACCAGAGGTTAAGGCTCCTGTGTATGAGCCTGAGGTTCCATTCCCAGAGGCCTTGAAAGAACATCGAAAGCCAGAGCCCGACAAGGCTATTTACGATACTTTCAAGAGGTTAGAGGTTAATATTCCTTTCTTGGATCTTCTTCAGACTGTCCCGAGGTATGCGAAGTTTTTGAAGGAGTTGTGTACTCTGAAGAGAAATCAGAAGGAGAGGAGTAAGAAGAAGGTTAAGGTTAGTGAGCATGTGTCGGTAGTGTATCAGAGGAAAATGCCTAAGAAGTGCAGTGACCCAGGGATGTTTGTGATTCCAGTTACTTTGGGGGATGCTTCTGAGCATAAAGCGATGTTAGACTTAGAGGTTCTGATGGAGAAGCTTGTTCCATCTATAGAGAAGGCACCGGAGCTTGAGTTGAAGGTCCTCCCTAAGAACCTTAAGTATGTTTATCTTGGTGAGGGAGAGATGCTTCCGGTAGTGATTTCCAGGAAGTTGACAGAGGATCAAGAGAAGAGGTTAATTGAGGTGATCCGGGAGCAAAAATTTGCGATTGGTTGGACTATTGCTGATCTCAAGGGCATTAGTCCATCTTTGTGTATGCACCGGATCAACCTAGAGGAGGGTGCGAAGCCGGTGAGGCAACCACAGAGGAGGCTTAACCCGCTGATGATGGAGGCGGTGAAGAAGGAGGTCTTAAAGCTACTACAGATGGGGATTATCTATCCCATCTCCGACAGCGAGTGGGTGAGCCCCACACAGTGTGTGCCCAAGAGGGGCGGTATCACAGTCTCCCGTAATCAAAAAGGAGAGATGGTTCCAAACCAGGAGCAAACGGGGATTCGTGTGTGCATTGATCTCCGGAGGCTAAATGAGGTAACTCGTAAAGACCACTTCCCCCCCCTTATTGATCAGATGTTGGAAAGGTTAGCTGGAAGGGCGTACTTTTGTTTTCTCGACGGTTTTTCCGGGTATTTTCAAATACCTATTGCCCCGGAAGACCAAGAGAAAACTACATTTACTTGCCCCTTCGGCACCTTTTGTTGGTCCCAAAAGGGCAACAATGGTATGAAAAATGCTAGAAGGGGGGGGGTGAATAGCGTTTTTAAAAATTCTTTTCAAACCCTTTTGCAAAGCAGTGGCTTATACGCACAGTTCTCAAATAAGCTAAGTATAGCGCGCAGAGAGAGTGTGAAATGCACAGCAGAAATTTAAGCAGCTACTGTGCAGGGTATACTGCGCAGAAGGTAAAAACGCACGCGCTAAGTTTTGGCTAAAGAGTTGGTTAAAATGTTCTAAGGCAATAAGCAGTAACAAAACAGTAGCAGATAGCAACCTGATAAGATCAAACAAAGCAGCTATTAAGATATAAAGTAAGCAGGAAATAAGCAGTAAGAATAGAGAACAAGCTATTTGGAGAGGTTCGATCGATGAAAGATCTACGTCCTCTACCAAGATGGTTAGTCTTGGATTTTCTAATGAGATTTATATTGATGTGAGGAGCTTTTAAAAGATTACAAAGAATCAAAACTCAAATCAAAATCTAATCTATGAAGAGCAAATCCTAGACTAAACCGGTGTATCTCAAGAAGTAAGATCTAAATGATCGAAGCTTCAAGAGGTGTGTGTGTGACAGAAATTCTGGGCTCTATGAATCTATGAGATGAAGAGCACGAAGAATTCTGGTGATATAAGGCTTAGGATCTGGGCAGGAGTTTAAAGGTATGAAGGTTTGAAGGTTGATTTTGAATCTGGGAATATTAGGAGCAATCTTCTTAACTTCAAGGATACTTATGAAAGCACAAACTCGAGCAACTTGGAAATGAAGATGAGCAGGCTATTTATAGAAGAGAGCTTAAAACTAGCCGTTGGTGCTCTGAGCAAGGACGATGAGCTGGCACAATATGATTGGTGCGCAGGTGTCCTTTATAGCCGTTAGGGCTCTGATCAAAGTTGATGACCTGGCATAATATGATTGGTGCGCAGGGATCTTTGAGCCGTTGGAGACTAAGCATGAAGACCAAATACAAAAGCTTCTTCTAGAAGGTTGACAGCTGTCTTTATTTGAATTGCTTCATCTGAGCGCATCTCTACCGTTGGATATGTTGAGTGTGCAAATTTGTCATTTTCTGCATACCTCAGCACTTTAATGAGCGTGCATCTTCTAAGCGTTTTCCAAGTTAGGTGATCTGAATGTATCGAAATCTGAGCAAGGTAGGATGCTGCGCATGAGAGACCTGCGCAATGGTGTCTTGCGCAGAGAAGTCCTGCGCAGTGACTACAGTCTTGCTTAGATCTTCATTCCTTTTCGCTCCAAGTCCTATATTCTAAGCCTATACTATAAAATAGACTAAGCTAAAAATTGAAGTTATAAAACTTCTTACATAGGGTCCTAAAGTCCATAGAATATTCTTAAGTGAGGGTATCAATCAATTCTAACATAATTAGGAGGGTTAAGAGATAAGCATACCCAACAATCTCCCCCTAAATGATTGATGCCATTACTTACTATAACAAAGGCAATTCATTGTACTTGATAATAACATGTCCATAAAAATGAAAATGGTAAATCATGCCTCAAGTCAATATGCACACACTAGCCTATGCTATAGATTTCTAGTCTATCCAAAAGATTAACTTACAGTATGGGAAAGACAGAAATAACATGCAGCGCATACAAATGATATGAGTTTTAGTTTAAGTATGCGTTTAAACTGAATGTTTAAACATTATGCGTAGAAAATGTGAGCAGTTAATAATATGTGCATGAGGTGAAATAAAACATTCATTGTTCCACAAACGAATAGTTTGAATTGAACAAGGTTTCGGAAACTAATGATGCGATTTTTCTCATTAAAACTTGGACTGTTAAGAGTTGAGAATTACAAGTTTGAATAAGAAAAACGACAAAATGCGCACAAAAAGGAATATACCTTGCGCAAAAGCAAAAATTACATAGAGCCTAATCTATGTTTATCCGGTGCAGGGCTTCGCGCAGCTCATTCTGCAGGCTGTTGAACTTGTTCATAAGCTCAACTTTGAGCGCTTGAAACTTGTCTTTGAACGCAACAGCTTCTTCAACATAAACTGTGATCCCTCTGCGCACATCCCTGTTGTCTGCTTGCAGCTCTCGGAAGTTTGCTGCGTAGGCCATCTGATGCCCATTCATCTGGTTGAAATATGACTGCTCAGCAACATTGATGGTGTCGATGATGGTGGCCTGCGTAGCTTCAAGGCGAGTGTCGGTGTGGAGGCGCTGGGTGTTCACGCCGGCTTGAATGTCAAACATTGCTTGATCCATCCTTGCGTTGAACCCATCAGCAAAGTTAGTCATAGCTTGAGTTATGCACTCCCTGACACTTTCCAAGTTGAGCGCACTAGCTTGCGCAGGTCCACCTTGCGCAATCTTCTCTACTAACTGCGCTTCCAAACTGGCAAACCCCTCATATAAGCCATCTGATAAGTTCTTGCACAGCTTCCTCAGAATTTCCTTGAACCCATCATCAATAGCTTCATAGGTGCACACATTTTCAAGCATCCCAGCTATTGACTTAAGTGAGTCCAGGACCATATTATCTAAGTCATCAGGGACTCGCTGCGCAGAGGGGCTGGCAGAGAGACTTGCCTTTAATGCATTCTCCCCCTTAATGGCAGCAATCTCCAATCGCTGCGCATAGCGGTTTGCGCAGTGATGAGTTGAGCCATCTGAGACTGCGCAGCAACTTGATTCACTTGAATGGAATTCAAGGCTTGTAAGATCTGGCGCAGCTCATTTGAGGAGGAGAGAGACGAGGTAGATACCACAAGAACCGTTGAGGTAGCAGGAGGCGGTTGCTCTGTTGTCTTGGGAGGAGAGGTGGTTGAAATGGGATCAAGAGGGGACTGGCGTGGAGGAGACAGATGCGCAGGAGATCTATGCGCAGAAGAATGTTCACTGCTTTCAGAGACAGTGGCACCATCCTTAGCAGAATCTTCAGGGATAGGATCAGCAGCAGGAGGAGGCACTGGAATCTCTGGCGCAACAAAGTCAGGTTGGATAGTGGGCGCAGCAGTAGGCTCAGGAGGAGCTGCGCCATCACCACCAACAGTCTGATCCACTTCATCAGCATCATCCTTCTCAGCCTCAGGCTCAATGTCCATGCCTTCATCCAGAATAGAGGTAACCCTGTGTGTATTGCCAACAGGAATATTAACGAGCTGAAATGCGCTGGATGTTGGTTCTCGAGGAGAGCTTGGAGGAGAAGGAGTATGGCGCTTTTTGGAGCCCTTTGCGCTACTACGCACCCTCTGCTTGCGCCGAGGAGAAAAAAGAGGGGCATCAGCAGGAGGGGCGGGCGCAACATTAGGGTCTTGCACAGCTGGGGCCTTGGGATGAGTCTCCCCCTGAATCGCAGCATCTTCAGAATCACCAGTGTGATCCATGTGCGACTCAGAGTCATGCGCAGAAGGAGGAATACATTGGAAGGCACTCTTGGCAGTCTTGGTCTTCTTCGGGGAGGGCGCAGGCGCATCATCCTTGCGCTTCTTGGAGGGAGGCTTTGGAGCAGCAGGGGCAGGCTCTCTGATCTTAATGCCTGCGGTGGATTGGACGTTGGGAACATCTTTATGCTTCTTTGACTTGGGCTTAGCAATGCCCTTGCCCTTGCGCTTGGAGGCTTCATCAGCCGTTTCCTGTGCAGCACTTGGGCCTTCTGTGCCCTTGGCCTTGCCTTCCTTGGGTAACTTTCCTAACCAAGGTTCCCTGTTGGGATCATCATCTGATCTCCAGATTCTGTAGTAGTCCGCATCTCCAATCTCATCGCGCAGCAGATGAAGCTGCGCTCGAGAATAGAACTTTGAAGCACAGGACTGCTTTGGAATAGGCTCCTTCCTTACAAAGTCATTTAATTCAGTGTATTGGAGCAGGAGCTTGGATAGCAGGCGACAGTGCGTCCGATCCTTAGGTTTTGACGCGTTGAGGCGTGTATCAGAGCTCGTCATTGCCTTGGTGATCTCATTCCAGATGATCTGGGGCCAATCCAGCTTTTCCTTTAAGTAGATGGCGGAGCAATATTCCCATTGCTTGAAAATAAACTTTCCCTTGTTCCCATTCTTGCAGTTCAGGGAATCGCCAATCAAGATGCATAGGTGATACGTCACCTCACCAAATTCTTTGCGATCATGCACAGACCATCGCTTGACAAGAGTGGGATCGCCAACTAACTTCATCGCCAATCTGTCTTGCCGCGCAGTATCAAAGGTCTCTGGCGCATCACCAACATCGAAGTCGCAAAGTCTGCGGATGTGGTTTGGGTGTACCAAGAATTGGCAATTCTGCACCACCGCCATAATGATCTCAGTGCTCTCACCCTTGTGCTTGGCAGGAACAACACGCGCAGTCTTGAAGAATTCATCGACAAGAGAAGGCATGTTGGGTATGCCCATATATATCTCAGTTTTAGTGTAATAGGATTTATTAGATTTGATTGATCCATCACCTAAGTTCTATTTCATGGACTTTAGACCCACATGTAAGAAGTATTTATACTTCATTTTTTAGGTTGTCCATTGTTATAGAATAGTCTTAGAAATAGGGCAAGAAGATCAAGATTCAAGAAAAATCACTCAGTGAGTTTGAGCCGCGCCTATGCGCCTCCTGCGCCACGCGCCATGCGCCTTTCTTTATTCGCGCCATGCGCCTTTCAGAGCGCGCGCATAAGGATTTCTTCCTAGCTATGTTACGCGCCTCTACGCCCCTTGGTTTAGCGCACACATACTGTGCGCCTCTTGGCTCAACGCGCCTCTTGGCTCAACGCGCCTCAAAGTGTTTATTCAACACTCAGTGATTTATTGAAGATTCAAAGACTTGAAGAGAATTCAAATTACGCCAATGATCCAACGGTGGTTAAAAGATGCATATGCGCCTAATCTGTTGACATGTGTCCACAACGGTCACATTTATGTTGAGTGTCAAAATGGCCATAATATATGCATGCTCCAATCAACGAGCGACAGCACATCTTATCCACAAGGATCTCCAACGGCTAGTTTTTGGAAGTTCACTATAAATACCCCATAACTTCAACATTTTGAAGTTGCTGAGTTTTGCTAAGAATTTCAAGAATTTCTCTCTCAAAGCATTTGTTGAAGATTTGAAGATTGCCTTTGTTTTTCCAGAATTCCTCAAGAACATCTTCATACCTTCATCCTTAGCCCAGATCTTCAAGCTATAACACTTTAGTTTTATTGTGCTCTAAATCATAAAGATCTAAAGAGCATTGATACTAAAATCACACACGCACCTCTTTAAGTTTGATCACTTAGATCCTTCTTTTAGAGATACACCGGTTATTGTTTTGGATTTGTTCATTCATAGAATATTAGATCTTGAGTTAGTGTAGAAGCTCAAAAGTTGTAATTTGTAACACTTACTCATTATATAAGATCTCCATTAGAAATCCAAGACTAACCATTTTGGTAGAGGACGTAAATCTTTCATTGATCGAACCTCTCCAAATAGCTTGTGTTATTATCTTGTCATTTACTTTCAAGTTATTATCTTCACTCACTATTTGCTTGTTTACTCATTGTAGATTGATTGAACTGAATTGTGTTGTGTTGTTAACTCATTTGCCTTAGTTCCTTATTTCACCCACTTTGAGCCAAAATACTTAGAGTGTGTGTGCGCCCCATTTTATCATTTTGCGCCTAGTTCTTAACTAACTTCCGCTGTGCATTTCACTCACTCACTTAGGCGCATATCATAACGCTTATTTGATAAAGTGCGCACTTGCAATTGAATTTTTCAAGGGTACGAAAAGAATTTTAAAATAGCTATTCACCCCCCCCTCTAGCTATTTTCCATACCCTTGTTGCCCTTTGGGACCAACAAGTGGTATCAGAGCAAACACCTTTATAAAACATTTTCGTTTTTCAAGCTTAACAGCTTGGGTGCCGATTCTAAATGGCAAACTCAAAACCTATGGCAACTGCAAACTACACTCACGTTCCGGTCTTTGATGAAGATCATTTTGACGTGTGGAAATTCAGCATCTTAACTCATCTCAACTCAATCGATGAAAGACTTCATGACACCGTGGTTTATGGACCTTACATTCCTATGAAAGCGAATCCAAATCCGCGCACAAATGCTGTTCAACCAACTGTCAAGAAACCAAAAGAGGAATGGACTGAGGAAGAAACAAGAAGGGTTGCAAATGAACGCAAAGCAAGAAACATACTTCTAAGCACTCTAAGCACGGCTATGAAACAACAAGTCATGCATTGTGCTACCGCCAATGAGCTATGGGATGCTATTGAAGAGCATATTGAAGGAGACACCGTCTGCAAGGAAAACAAGAAATATGAAGTGCAAAAGAGATTCAATAATTTCTCCCAACTCCCCGGTGAAACCTTAAGACAAACTTATGAACGCTATTGTGAAATCATCAATCTATGTATTTCACTTGGCATGAAGTTTTTGAACAAAGATTTGAATGTAAATTTTCTCCAAGCCTTTGGTTCCAGATATCTTCATAAATCTAGCGCTCTTGAAGACGCCGGAACTTTAGACGTTTGGACTTTAAGGAACCTTTATGCAAATCTCAAGGTTTATGAGATCAAACTCCAACGAATCAGCGAAACTGAAGGAAAGTCAAAATCTATGGCTATAGTGGCGCACAGAGAAGCTGCGCCTGCACCTGCGCCTGCTCCTGCGCCGGTACAAGATGAGAAAAGTTCAGATCCAAAAATTTCTACTTCTGAGCTATTGGACATGGACGATGAAGACTTCGCTTTATTTGTGAAGAGATTCCAGAAGTTTAGAAAATTTACCAAGCACGGCTCAACCAGCAAATTTCAAGGATCTACCAGCAGAGCTCCTCCAAAGTTCACGAGGAGCAGTGACTCAAAAAGAAAAGAAGACCTTATTTGTTTTAATTACAGGAAACCAGGACACTTTGCTTCAAGCTGCCCAACTCCAAAATTTGAATATATGCAGAAGAAGAGCAGCCATACTCCCAAGTTCACTCCCAAATTCACTCGACACAAGGGAATGGTTGCGGAAGAAGAAGCACCAGCAAATGAGCAGAACACTTGGATTGAAACAGACTCAGATGAGAGCGATGAAGATTCCGATGATGGACTCGTTTGTTTGATGGCAAATGATGATGAAGTTGATACTTATGATTCTGATGATGACTTCTCCAAGACTGTTCCTGATATGAATACCTTGAATAAACCTATCAAGAAATCTACAGGTTTTCAAGAAGTGAAAAGGAAGAAAGGACCAACCATCAGCGAGCTTGTTGAACAAGGATTTCTCACTCCGGCTCAAAGCGATGGTGGATTGTTATTCTCTCGATGTGATCTTAGTGCAAGGAACAAGTTGAGAAAAGGAGCATACATTAGACCTCAAGTTGAACCAACTGCTCCAATCTCCAAAATCAATGATGATGAAGTGATTGCTGAACAAGAAAAATTGTTCAAAAAGGCTGAAAAGGTAATCACTAGATTTGATAGTATGAAGGAAGCTTTAGAACTATCATGTGATGAAATTTCCCAGCTTAAGACCGAGAAATCTCTACTTAAATCTGAACTCAC
The DNA here is from genome assembly GCA_026119855.1 of Campanula takesimana. NCBI lineage: Eukaryota > Viridiplantae > Streptophyta > Magnoliopsida > Asterales > Campanulaceae > Campanula > Campanula takesimana. Next base: position 923,801 of record JAOWBW010000027.1, on the reverse strand, counting down.
CCTCCTTAAGGAGCAGATAAAGAACATGACTCCTCTTACTGTTAAAAACACTTTTCTAACAGAACTCACTTCTTAAAGTTCAAAATGATGAATTGGTTGCTCAAATTACTGATCTTAAAAAGATTACAAATGAGTGGTCCAATTCTCGTGTCACTATGGAGAATATATTTGAGTCCCAAAAAGTCAGTGGTGATAAAATGGCTTGGAATTCTCATCAACTAGTGACAACTTTAAATGTGATATTTGTGCTGAAAGAGATAGTGAATTTACAAACCAGTAAACCTTTGAAATTCCCAAGGAAAAACATTCTAATTCAATGGGTAAAGGACAGGAAAAAGTCAAGAGACAAACATTCAATTATGTCTACCCAACGAAGCAATTTGGGAAAGCTAATGGGAAAGATATAGCTACGATGAATCATCCTCTAGCAAAATCCCTCTTGAAACAAAGCGCGCTCCTTCTCCGAGTGCTCATTATGCGCCTAGAAGCCACGTGCCTCATCGCCGTGCGCCTCCTAGCCATATGCGCCCTCTTAGATCAAGCGCTCCAAAATTTTAAAAGAAGGATTTTGTTAAGGCTAGTCCATCTGATCCAAAGAAGAATGCTATCCCAAAGAAAAGTAAAGAGTTTGTGAAAACTCATGTGATTGGTGGCTTTCATCATTGTTCCATTTGTGATTGTTCAGGACACAAGGCCGTGGAATGCCTTTTGCGATTCACTCCCAAAGCCAAAGGACGTAAAAACCCTAAGGTCAAGCAAGAGTGGGTTGTCCAAAGTTGCTAACCCTAGGACCTAAAAGGAATAAAGGGGACCTGCTTAAATGTCTATATTTCAGGTTCTTTGTTTCATGGCTGGATCTTCAAAAGCTAGAAATTATGAATGGATTCTCGATAGTGGGTGTTCAAGACACATGACTGGAGATGAATCCTTATTAGAAGATGTCCATGAAGAAAGAGGTCCCTCCGTAACATTTGGTGATAATAACAAAGGTCAAGTTGTAGCATATGGAAAGCTCAAGAAAGACAAAGTGTGCATTGAAAGAGTCTCACTCGTCGAAGGGCTCAAGCACAACTTATTATCCATATCTCAATTCTGCGACAAAGGATTAGAATGCCATTTCACCTCAACTCAATGTCTTATCAAGAATGGCAAAACTGGAGCTACATTACTCACGTGATATCGTAAGACAAATATTTACATTATTGATTTCCATAGTATGAACTCTAGTACTAATCTTTGTTTTGTAGCAAAAAGTGTGAACGAAAATAGTTGGATGTGGCACAAGCGCTTAAGTCACTTGAACTTCAAATATCTATCTAAACTCAGCAGAAATAACCTTGTTAAAGGACTCCCCAAGGTTGCTGATCATCATGACAAGAAGTGCGCCGCATGTCAAATTGGCAAACAACCGAAGAAATCTTTCTCCAGCAAGACCAATCCTTCAACTTCTAGATGTTTGCAACTGCTTCACATTGATCTATTTGGACCAGTCACCACTGCAAGTATTCGAAAGAACAAGTATACTCTAGTTGTGGTGGATGATTATTCAAGATATACATGGGTGGAAATGATGATCTCAAAAGACGATTGTTATGACATTTTGACCACCTTATTTAGACTGCTCCAAACCCAAAAAGAAGATGACATCGTTAGTGTTCGATCCGACAATGGAACAGAATTAAAAAACAACGGTGTTGCTCGATATTGTGAAGATCATGGGATATATCACAACTTTTCAACCGCCGGAGTCCCTCAACAAAATGGCGTTGTTGAAAGAAAGAATAGGACGTTGATTGAAGCGGGAAAGACGATGGTAGCTGAAGCTAAATTGCCTAAGTACTTTTGGGAAGAAGCTATCAACACTGCATGTTTTACTCAAAATCGTTCCCTCATCAACAAACTTTACAACAAGACTCCGTATGAACTTTGGCGTGGTAGAACTCCCAACATTGCATTCTTCAAGATCTTTGGTTGCAAATGTTATATCCTCTACAACAGAAACGAACATAGAGGTAAATTCGATGCCAAAGCCGACGAAGGTATTTTTGTTGGGTATGCCAAACACTCTAAAGCTTTTCGTGTTTTTAATAGATCTACTTTAGTGATAGTTGAATCTGTACATGTTACGTTTGATGAACATTCTCTCCTTGAGCCACATTTGGCTCCAAATGATGCTGATGATTCTGTTGAGCTAAATGATACAGGTGCTCCTATTCATGTTGCGCCCACTCAAGATCAGAATCTATCAACACAAGGAAATCCATCTACATCAAATGCACCTAATTCAATTTATAATGCGCCTGGTGAATCCTCTATTGCGCCTCATTCCAATGATGCGCCTCATGATTCCTCTCACGCGCCTATTTCTACTGCTGCATCTGGTGTTAACCCAAATTTTAATTTTGAGCCAGTTCAACCCCCAAATTTTAATGACTTTGAATCTGGTGAAGATGTACCAATTGAAGACCTTCAAGTTACTACGACTCAACCTAACTTACCTCCTGAAATTCGTAAGTTAGAGGTCACCCAATTGCTAATATCATCGGTGATCTACAAGTTGGTGTTCGTACAAGGAGAGCTACAAACTTTGATGCTTACACTGCTTTTATCTCTCAAATTGAACCGAAGAAGGCTGATGAAGCGCTCCAAGATCCTAATTGGGTTGTTGCAATGCAAGAAGAACTCAATCAATTTGAACGATGTAAGGTTTGGACTCTAGTTCCAAGACCAAATGATCATGGAGTGATTGGTACGAAATGGGTGTTCAGGAACAAGATGGATGAGAATGGAACCATCACAAGAAACAAAGCAAGATTGGTTGCACAAGGCTATAGGCAAGAAGAAGGAATTGACTACGATGAAACTTTTGCGCCCGTAGCAAGACTTGAAGCTATCAGATTATTTCTAGCTTACGCCGCTCACAAGAACTTCAAGTTATATCAAATGGATGTGAAGAGCGCGTTTCTAAATGGTGAACTCCAAGAACAAGTCTACGTAGCTCAACCACCTGGATTTGAAGATTCACAATTTCCAAATCATGTCTACAAACTCCAGAAAGCTTTGTATGGACTCAAGCAAGCAGCAAGAGCAAGGTATGATACACTATCAAAGTTTCTCATCGAAAAAGGCTTCACTCGCGGTAAAATCGATACAACTCTTTTCATTGCCAAACATAATGGTCATAAATTACTTGTTCAAATTTATGTTGATGATATTATATTTGGTTCTACTAATGAATTGTTGTGCAAGCGCTTTGAGAAACTAATGAAGAGCAAGTTTGAAATGAGCATGATGGGAGAACTCACATTCTTCCTCGGGCTTCAAATCAAGCAAATGAGTGAAGGCATTTTTATCAATCAAGCCAAATACACAAAGGACTTAATCAAGAAGTTTGGACTTGAAAATGCTAAATCATACGATACTCCAATGGCCACCGGCAACAAACTCGACAAAGAATTAAAAGGTAAACGTGTTGATCAAACGCTCTATCGAGGTATGATTGGCTCACTCCTTTATCTTACTGCTAGTAGGCCCGATATTATGTTTAGTGTTTGTGTTTGTGCTCGTTATCAATCCGACCCTAGAGAAGCACACTTAATTGCTGTAAAACGTATTATAAGATATCTCTCCGGTACTGTTAACCTTGGACTTTGGTACACCAAAGATTCGAACTTTAAACTTGTAGGTTATTCAGATGCGGATTACGAAGCGTGCACCATTGATAGGAAAAGAACTAGTGGCACTTGTCATTTCCTCGGATATCGACTTGTGTCATGGGCGAGTAAGAAACAAGCTTCTGTATCTGTCTCAATAACCGAAGCCGAATATATCGTTGCGGGAAGTTGTTGTTGTCAAATACTATGGATGAAGCAACAATTGGTGGACTATGATATCATCGAAGAAAATTGTCCCATCTACTGCGACAATACATCAACAATTGCAGTTTCTGAAAATCCTGTCATGCACTCAAAGACCAAGCACATCGACATCAAATATCACTTCCTCAAAGACCACGTGGAGAAGGGAAATATTCATTTGGAACACGTGGGAACCGACTATCAAATCGCCGACATTTTAACAAAAGCACTTGACGCGAAACGGTTCACGTTTTTTAGAGGTGAAATGGGTATGCTTTAACTCAACTAAATTCAATATAGTTTTGTCAATACTAATGATTTTATGTTTTGTTGAGTTATGAGTAAACTAGGTTCAAATGTTAAATCATTTCAAAGTTTCAAGGAAACTTCATGCGCCATAAGATTCATTGTGCGCGCCTCACTATCCCGCGCGCCTAGCATCTCATGCGCGCCTAAGCATCTAATGCGCGCCTAGCATCTAATGCGCGCCAAACGCTTATGCGCGCTCAAACATCTCTGCGCGCCTATTATGTAATGCTATCTATATCATTTTGCGCGCCTTGATGAGTAATGCGCCCCTTCATGCGCGCATTAACTATTGCGGCTCATTCAATGCTCAAACATTTAATTTCAATGATTGAACGTATTAAAGTTTCACAAGTACCAGGTATGATTGTTCTTATTTATTGTAGGAATCTATGTCTTTTGACATTCCTTTAATTGTTCAAGGGTACTTGTGCAATTAAATTTTTCCCTCGTTTTACGTTTTTCGAAAAACTTTATTTTCTGGGGATATATTTCTTGCACCCCAAACTTACACCAAAATAAATGTTTTTGGTGTTTGTGCAAAAATTAGTCAAAATTGCTCATACACTTAAAGGGAAAGTGGAGCAGTTTTTCAAAAACCCAAGATGTCACATCAATCGTACCTTGTGTCATTCAGCATTTAATGCTCTTCAAATCATAAAACCCCTCATAAATGCCCATCCTTTCAACTTCCCATCTTTTTAAATTTTTGACCCTATTATTTCCATATCAGTGCAAAATTTTAAACCTAACCTATATATATTCATCATCACCTACCTACACTCCCCCTACCAACTCTCTTCTCTCTCTCACAGTCTCTCTCTCCCTGACTCTCATTATCTCTCTACCTTCATCACTTCCTCTCATTTTCTTCTTCATTTTCGCTCTATATATATAAATTTATGGGTCCTAAACGAACAACAAAGACAATCCAAGACGAAATGGTATGAATTCTCAACCCTTAAACTCTTTAAATTTCTGATTTTTTTTTTCTTTTTCATCATTTTATGGTTCTTCGTCTTTTCATAAACCTGGATGCCCTTTTTCTTTGATTTTTCTTGTTTCGGTGATCCGTTTTCTATATCGTTTGTTTGGTTGTGTTCATTTTATGATTTCGAATCTTTTGTATCCAACATTTTTACGATCAATGCTTTCATCATTGCGAATCTGAAATTTCTTTTAAAAAAAAAACTTTTCAAATTTTCAGTTATATTTTTTATCACTGTGCGTTCATTGTTGATTTGTTCATGTTTTTGTTTACATTTTTAGATTCCTTGTTGTCATGCGGTCATTTTGATATATTATATGTTTGTTTTGGTGAAGTTTCATGATTTTCGTGTTCTTGGTGTTCTTCGAGCATTTAAGGGTCGTTCTTCGTGTTCTTCGTCGTTCTTGCATGTTTTGGTCTCTAAAATTTTTTTTTACTTGTTTTCGAAAATTTGCACTTTTTGATTCTCATTGCTTGCATATGTATGTTTGTGTGCTCTTGCGTGTTTTTGTTAAGTCAAAATTTTCACACGATATGCGCCTATATACATCATTATGCGCCAAATTTCTTTTATGCGCCTGAATGCTTTCTGCGCCTCTAGTTGTATATGCGCCTAAATCATTCTGCGCCTAAAACCTTATGCGCCTAACTTTGTGCTTAGTCAAATTTCGTTGTTTTAATTTTTCCTTAGTATTTACATAGAACCATAATATGAGCCTTGTAACCCTATGCGCCTTTAAAATTTCATGCGCCTAATACAATCATGCGCCTTGAATCACTATGTTTTTGTGCGCCTGATTCTATTATGCGCTTCTCAATTCTTTACGCGCCTATGTTACTTTGATCATCTTATGTTTCTATGCGCCTCTGTCACTTCTAAAATCAATCAATGTTTATTTTTTTCAGGACCTTGCAAATTTCAAACTCGAAGAAACTCTTGATCTATTAGAGCTATCTGGTGAAGATATTGGAAGAGAGGTCATTGAAACATTGCGAGTTGCTGGTTTGACTCCTTTATTCACAATGGATCAGACATTCTATGCTCTGCTCCTCGTAGATGAATTCTTTTCCACTGCTGTTCTAGTGGAAATAGACAATAATGGACGCACTCACTACAGGATTGAGGCTCGCGTTCAAAATATAGACATCCATATCTCCTCGTCTGTGATTCAACACTTACTCAGTTTTCCTTCTACGGGTGACGATCGAATTATTGGTCGTCCGATGACTTATTCTATTGACGATCAGAAAAAGATGGCTGCTACTCTTCTAAATATTCCTACACTTCAAAATAATATCAAAACCACTGAAATTTGAGATGGTGGAGAACTCTTGACTCATATAGCGCATTTAGTGGGAACTTCTATTGTATTCAAAACCGGGAACGTGAACCGATTCACGGTGGAACAATGGGAATACACCGCTGCCATCATGGCCAAGGAGAAGCTTCACTGGCCTCACATTTTGTTCAAAACGTTGCGTGAGCAGATTGACAAGTATGTGAAGAACAAGAATGATGGAAAGACCAAGTTCCGCTCTCACTGCCTTCTTCTCACAAAACTTTTTCTAACTTATCCTGAGTTAGTCAAATTTTTGAATGAGAATCCTGAGTACAAAATTGATGATGTTCCAACTTTTGGAAAAGCGAACTTGGATCTCAAAAGGCGCAGAAAGAAGCCTGCAAAGCGCGCCAAGGGAATTCAGATCAAAACCGTTGAAGGCTTAGTCGATGAAGAAACCGAATCAGATGATGCGCTAGTTCTTAAAGGCGCACCAATAAAGAAAAGCGCAGAAACTGCAAGCGCAAGTCACCGCGCTGATCCCTTGCTAGGAGCAGAGAAAAGCAAAGGAAAACGTGTGGTTGATGACCCTCCTCGTGCGCCTATCAAACGCACCAGATTTGAATCTGATGAAGATCATGATCTAAGGCTAGCGCAGGAAGCCAGCAGACTTGAGGCTCAAAGGAAAAGAGATGAAGATTTTCAAGCCAAGCAAGCTGCTGAGTCAGAGAAGCTAGAGCACAAGAAAGGTGCTGGTTCAAGCGCTGATGTTGAGAAAGGCCCTACTGTTCCTGCGCCTACCCAGCGCGCGCCTACTCAACGCGCCCCTGCTCCCCGTGCGCCTCCTGTCCTCAAAATTCAAAAGACCAAAGTGTTAAGTGAACAACTCCATTCTGATCTTTTTGGCAATGATATTTCAGACATAGATGAACCATTTCAGGGGGAGCAAGAGACCATTCCTCAGTGCACTCCTTCTCCAGTTGCGCCTCCACCTCCTTTTGGACCAGATCTAATCACAACGGAAACAGTTGGTGATGAAACTGAAGATGACTATGCGTCTCCTACTCTTCTACCTCCTCATGCGCCTCAACCTCCTTTTGCGCCTCTACAATCTGATGCGCCCCAGTCAACCCATGCGCCTCCTCCATCTGCTCCAGATTTGAGCGAGGTACTTTCTATTCTTCAATCTTTGCAGCAGAGGCAAGCAAATTTAGAGCAAGGTCAAACGCAGATCAAGTCTCAATTTGAGCTTCTCACCTCAATGCTTACTGATCAATCTGAAGAGATTGCTGCCATTAAGGGGGAGATGAATTCACTCAAGGACAAACTTTCTGCTCCTACTCCTCCGGCGCAGACTCAGGTACAACCTCATTCTGATCAGGCGCAAACCACATCTTCTGCGCCTACTTTCATACCTCAGTCTGCTGCGTCTCAATCCAACATGAACGTGTTAGTATCAAAGTTGGATGTTTTGAAAGAATTGGTCGTTACTCACTTCACTGCTGCTCACTCAAGCTCAGACAGACGCGCCGATCACATTTCTTCTGACATTATCACGGCTCAAAATGCCATTGAAGCTCATCTTCAAATCTTAGAAGAAAATATTTCTCAGCAGCAGCAAATCACTCAGCGCTCCATTGATGAGTATCAAAACATCAATGTGAATCACTTGAGTTACATCAGAGACGGTGTCACTGCCACTCACTCTAGCGTCACTGACACTCAGGGCTTAGCGAACCGTAGTCATCAGCTCGCTAAACAGATTCAGCGCTCCGTTTCAGAGATCGTTGAAGGATTGAAGGACGATGACGCGCCTCCCAACCCTTAGTTTCTATTTTGATTGTAAGTTATTAGAATCTTTTGTGATAGAAACTACTCTTTTGTGTTAGTGATTTAGTGCTTACTTGTTTTAGCACCTTTTGTTTTTGTTCTATTCAAAACTTGTAATCTGTAACTCCTACACCCCAAGTTTTAATGAGAACAATGCATCACTTATTATCAAACCTTGTTCACCCAAACTCCTTGTTTGTAGAACAATGAATATTGTTTAAATTCATATGCATCATATTGAATTGTTTCACACTTTCATGCATTGAGTTTTAAACTTGGTTTAAACACTTTTCAAAACTAAAATTCATATATCATTTTGAATGTGTTAAACTGTTGTTTCTATCTTTCCATATGTAATGTGTTATCCTTTTTGGAATAGATTAGAAATCTATATCTTGGACTAGTGTGTGCATTAACTTGAGACATGAATTACCAATTTCATTCATTTGGACATGTTTTTATCAAGTATAATGTTTGTCCTTGATATAGCAGGTAATGGCATCAATCAAATAGGGGGAGATTGTTGGGTATTCCCACATATATCTCAGTTTTAGTGTAATAGGATTTATTAGATTTGATTGATCCATCACCTAAGTTCTATTTCATGGACTTTAGACCCACATGTAAGAAGTATTTATACTTCATTTTTTAGGTTGTCCATTGTTATAGAATAGGCTTAGAAATAGGGCAAAAAGATCAAGATTCAAGAAAAATCACTCAGTGAGTTTGAGCCGCGCCTATGCGCCTCCTGCGCCATGCGCCATGCGCCTTTTCTTTATTCGCGCCATGCGCCTTTCAGAGCGCGCGCATAAGGATTTCTTCCTAGCTATGTTTCGCGCCTCTGCGCCCCTTGGTTTAGCGCACACATACTGTGCGCCTCTTGGCTCAACGCGCCTTTTGGGTTCAACGCGCCTCAAAGTGTTTATTCAACACTCAGTGATTTATTGAAGATTCAAAGACTTGAAGAGAATTCAAATTACGCCAATGATCCAACGGTGGTTAAAAGATGCATATGCTGTCACGACCCGAAATATAGGCTCTATGTTATTAGTAATTAAATGATTATTATTTAATTATTTGCTTATTTAATTATTTATTTAAATTATTATTTATTTAAATATTTATGTGTTATAATAATTATGCCTAGCATTTTATTTGGGTCATTTGTGTTAGTATAGAAATGTTGGGTCTTAATTGTTAGTTGGGAGTGTAGTTTGTGTGTAGAGTGAGAGAGGGGGCCTAAGTGTAAATCTTTTAAACATTTTTCATACTCCCTCCCTACTCCCCTCACCTCCCTCACCATTCTCTCACTCTACCTCCATTCTTCTCCCAGACAACTCTCTCTCTCTCTCCAAGGTAGGCATTTTTCTTCTCTTTACTTCTCTCTTCATTTTCTCCTTCTTCCTCTCATCTTCTCTCATTTCTTAAAACATGAAACGTGTTTAGATCGTCGCTAGGATCGCGTAGAGTCAAAAAGAATCGAAATCCATCAACTTTGAGAAAATTCAAGTAAGTTACTTTTCCCCCATTTTAATGCTAAAATGTTCATATCATGTTCATATAATGCTTTTGTTGTTATATTGGAAGTTTGGATGAGTTTGCAATTTATTTGGAATTTATTTGGGTTTTTGGTCAAAAATGGTGATTTTGGAATGTTGGGTTTGATTCTTTGTTTTGGGTTGATGAATGGTGTATTGGAGTCCCCACCCTAGTTATAAATTGTTTTGGTACATTAGTACATGAGTTGGGAGGTTTGATTTTGGTTGAATGTGTTTTGGGTTTGAAAATGGAAGAACCCATGTTGTTCTTCCCGATTTCTGGCAATCCGGAAGATTGGGCGGCCGCACAAAATAGCCTGGGCGACCGCACATCTTTCTGAAAGCTTTTGTTCTTGTTTTGAGGCTTTTTGGGCGACCGCACAACCCACTTTGGGCGGCCGCACAGAACCCCTGAAACTTTACATTTTGTTAATTCGTGTGATTGAAGAACGTGTTTTGGTCCAATTCTTGGGTGTCCTCCTAGTTGACCTTAGTGAACATTGTAGTGCATTCTAGTGATAGAATTGAGTCCTTTGTGATCAAGTTTGTGTTTGAAATTGAGTAAGTGTTAAGTGTCATTGTTGGAACACTTTATTGATTGGGTTTGATTCCTTTGTGAACAAATACGAGATGGAATTTGATTAAGTATCATTTTGGGAATGTGGTTCATCTTTGATGCACGGTTTGTATTGGTTTACCTTTGTGGTGATTTAATTGGATTGGTTCCCTACTTTGGAACCTTAAGTTGTTCATTCATGCTAAATTATTATTACTTAGCATTTAATTAGAAGCCCAACTGGCATATTTGTTGCATCGGGCGATGGGAAGGATTATAATGGCAAAGCCAAGTCCATTATAATGTTGACCATTGTTTTGCCCTTACTATACCCCTTCTCCAGATTGGCCTTGGAAAGGATAAGTCAGCGTTCCTTTGTGAATGTATCTGGCTAGCGGGCATGACTTTGTGTCATGGTCCTTGTCCTTTGTGACACTCTTATGGTTATTGGTTCCGGTACCGGGGTTTTCTCTTCGGCTTTCATGCTATTATGAAGATGATGAATTGTTGATGATTGAAGCTGCGCAGCGATCCTTTATTTGGATGTTCCGGTTTGGAAAACCTTGGCTATATCCTTTGTTATGTGTTTATTTCCGCTGCTATCTGTTATGTGATAAATGCTATGTGATATGTGATAATTATTATTGCTTATTGTATATTGCATCATAGCATGTCATGTAGTTGCATTAGTAACTTATTGAGATTTATCTCACCCCCTTTTCTTTTATCTTTGTTTTTCCTTAACCCCCCCCCCAGGTGCTAAGGATTAGTCTCGCTGATCACGAGAAAGAGGACGTCGAGTGTGGATCCATTCTTTTGGGAAAGGTTGATATAGGTTGGTTTACATTATGTAAATGTGTAACCATTTTGGGGTAGTTGTACCAAACAATGACGTCACTAAGAATTGTATAATTGTATTTTGTTGGGCATAAACTTGTGGAAGTTTATGATAGTTGCAATTGATTTTTATCAAACTTGATTATGTAAAACTTTGGATCTCTACCTTTTGGTATCAAATGGAATTTTTAACTTCAGTATTTCTGAGTTTTGGTTTTAGAGTCGACGTCCAGATCGCCGTCCCGGGGCCCGCGGGGTCCGGGGTCGCGACAGTTGGTATCAGAGCCATGGCATTAGCTCTATGTATAAGTCTAGGTGGATTAGTATGACCTAGGTGGGTAGTGGTGTGCGGAGTGATTAACGGTTGATGTTTTATGCAGGTAATTGTTCTCAATGTCTGGAAGAAGAAACAGAGGAGGTACTAGTGGGGCACAGAATCAGAATGATACAAGGGATGAAGCCCGTGCCATGTTTCAAGGCATGTTCGAGGCGGCCATGAAGGCCATACATGATCAAGGTCCAAGGGTAGAACAAGCACCACCCCGTTATGGTTTGGAGCAATTCTTGAAGTTGAAACCGGTTGAATTCAATGGGGAACCCGATGTTCGGAAAGCTGAGTTGTGGATTGAGTCGATGGAGAAGATTTATGATGTATTTGGGTGTTCGGATGAGGACAAGGTCCGGTTTGCGGCTTACAAGCTTGTGGGAGCCTCCGAGCATTGGTGGAAGGGTGTTAAAGCTACTTGGGATGATACTCGCACGGTGTATGCGTGGGAGTTGTTTGTACGCAAATTTAAGGAGCATTTCATTCCGGTTGTTGATCAAAACCGAAAGGAGATCGAGCTACTCAACTTGGAGCAAGGTGTGTTGTCTATAGCACAATACTCGGCTAAGTTCATAGAATTAGCCCGGTATTACGACTATTTGGTGAGAACCGAGGAACAAAAGGCTATGAGATTTATTCGGGGATTGAAGACCTCCATCTGTACTCAACTTATTGCTCAACGGATAGTAACATTCCAAGATGCGGTGGACCGAGCCTATTTGATAGAGCAAGATATTGGGGAGCATAAAAGGAAGACTGAGGTAGCTAACCCGAGTAAGCAAGGAGCGCAGAGCAAGCCACAACCAAGGATTGAAAATCGAGGTAACTTTGGGGGACAATCTCAGTCCCGAGGGCAACCGATCCCAAGGAACCCGGGTACCACTTCCGGGAACCAAGGGAGCCAAATTAGGAAGCCTTGTACCTTTTGTCAAAAGGTAGGCCATGCGGAGGATAGGTGTTGGAAAAAGCAAGGCAAGTGTATCAATTGTGGTGAAATGGGGCACTTTGCGAGAGATTGCACGAGGCACCGAGGACAGTCATCCGGGTCAGGGGTTAGTATTAATCAGGGTCAGAAAAGGGATGTCGCCGGGAAGCCCAAGGTCCAAGGGAAAGTGTTTGCAATGAATCAACAACAAGCGACCGATGATCCATCCGTTATTGGAGGTATTGTTTCTGTGTCTAGTGTGATCGCACGAGCGTTAGTAGATCCAGGATCATCTCATTCATACATTTCTGTGCAATTTGCTTCCATGTTAAATGCTGCATTCGAGTCTTTACCGTACGTGCTAGAGGTGTCGACCCCTATAGGAGAATGCTTGATTTCCGATCGAGTCTTTCGTGCTTGTGATGTGGTTATTTGTGGTCGTGTCCTTTGTGCGGATTTGGTAGTTCTCCCTATCCAAGACTTTGATGTCATTTTGGGTATGGATTGGTTGAGCAAGTTTCATGCTTCTGTTGATTGCCGTAAGAAAACTGTTACTTTTTCTATTCCCGATGTGCCTAAATTTGTGTTTGAGGCTAGTCCTCTGAGTAGGAAGGTTCGCTTAATTTCTTTTATGAAAGCGAGAAAATTATTGCATAGTGGTTGTGAGGGGTATTTGGCTAGTGTTCTTGATACTAGGAAAGAATCCCCTAGTTTTGATAGTGTTCGGGTAGTTCGGGAATTTCCCGATGTTTTCTCTACCGAGTATGTTATGCCGCCCGATCGTGAGATTGAGTTTTGTATAGATCTTCTGCCGGGTACGGCTCCGATTTCGAAAGCGCCTTATAGGTTAGCTCCCGTAGAGTTGAAGGAATTAAAGGTTCAGTTGCAAGAGTTGCTTGATCGAGGGTTTATCCGCCCTAGTGTTTCCCCGTGGGGAGCACCGGTTTTGTTCGTGCGGAAGAAAGACGGTTCCTTGAGACTGTGTATCGATTACCGGAAGTTGAATCAGGTTACGGTGAAGAATAAGTATCCTCTACCGCACATTGATGATTTATTTGATCAGCTACAAGGATCCGTGGTTTTCTCTAAGCTTGATTTGAGGAGTGGGTACCATCAGTTGAAGGTTAGATCGGAGGATATTCCGAAGACTGCTTTTCGCACTCGGTATGGTCATTATGAATTCTTGGTTATGCCGTTTGGGTTGACTAATGCGCCGGCAGTATTTATGGATTTGATGAACCGGATTTTCCATCCTTATCTTGATTCGTTCGTGGTAGTCTTCATCGACGACATTCATGTTTATTCGAAATCTCGGGAGGAGCACGAGCAGCATTTGAGTACAGTTTTATCCGTTCTTGCGAGAGAGAAATTATTTGCGAAGTTCAGTAAATGCGAATTTTGGCTCGAGAAGGTGTCATTTCTGGGTCATGTGATTTCTAAAGACGGTATTTCGGTGGATCCTTCAAAGATTGAAGCTATAGTGGATTGGAAGAGACCCGAGTCAGTGACCGAGATTCGTAGTTTTCTGGGTTTAGCCGGTTATTACAGAAGGTTTATTGAAGGGTTTTCGAGGATTGCTACTCCGATGACTCAGTTGACCCGGAAAAATGTTCCGTTTGTGTGGACCGAGAAATGTGACAAGAGTTTCGAGGAATTGAAGAAGAGGTTGACTACCGCACCGATCTTGAGTTTGCCTAATGGGAGCGATGGCCTAGTGATTTACAGTGATGCTTCGAAAGAGGGTTTGGGTTGTGTGTTGATGCAGAATGGGAAAGTGATTGCTTATGCTTCGAGGAAGTTGACCCCTAGTGAACAGAATTACCCGACTCATGATATGGAGTTAGCGGCTATTGTATTTGCGTTGCACAAATGGAAGCACTATCTTTATGGAGCGAAGTTTGAGATTTTTACGGATCACAAGAGTTTGAAGTACCTTTTCTCCCAGAAGGAGTTGAACAACCGACAGCGCCGATGGATGGAATTGTTGAAGGATTTTGATTGCACGATTTATTATCACCCGGGAAAGGCGAATGTGGTAGCCGATGCGATTAGTAGAAAATCTTATGTGGCTTCGATGATGGTCCGTGAATGGAAAATGATTGAGGATGTTCGAGATTGGTCTCCTCGTGAATCGAGACATGGGGCTATTTTTGCGAATATTAGGGTGTCTCCGACCCTAATTCAGAGGATAAAGGAAGCTCAGAAAGAAGATCCCGAGTTGGTGAAGATAATGGGTAAACTGAAAGAAAAGAACTTCGAGGATTTTTCTTTGAGTTCGAGTGGAGTGTTGACTTTCCGTGGTCGTTTGTATGTTCCGGATGTTGATGGAATTAAACAGAGAGTTCTTGATGAGGGCCACAAATCGAGGTATACTATTCATCCGGGTAGTACGAAGATGTATCAGGATTTGAAGCAACAATTTTGGTGGATTAATATGAAAAGGGAAATAGCCGAGTATGTATCGAGGTGTTTAACTTGTCAGCAGGTCAAAGCCGAGCATCAGAGACCCGCGGGATTACTTCAGCCGTTAGAGATTCCCGAGTGGAAATGGGAGCATGTGACTATGGATTTCGTTACGGGACTGCCTCGTACCCGTAGGAAGTATGACAGTGTTTGGGTAATAGTGGATAGATTGACCAAGAGTGCCCATTTCTTGCCTATTGACATCAGATATTCGATGGAGAAGCTTGCGACCCTTTATATTGATGAGATTGTGAGATTGCATGGGGTTCCGGTTAGCATTGTGTCAGATCGAGACCCGAGATATACTTCTAGATTCTGGAAGGCGTTTCAGGAAGCTTTGGGTACAGATTTGCGATTCAGCACAGCTTTTCATCCTCAGACAGACGGTCAATCCGAGAGGACTATTCAGATTTTGGAGGATATGTTGCGATCTTGTTCGATAGACTTTTCCGATTCTTGGGATTCGCACCTACCATTAGTGGAATTCTCTTACAACAACAGTTATCAGGCTAGTATCGAGATGGCACCGTTTGAGGCTTTGTATGGAAGAAAGTGTAGATCGCCTATTTGTTGGGATGAGGTTGGTGAAGCGAAAGTTTTGGGTATTGATTTGCTTCGGAATTCGGTTGAGAAAGTCAAAGTTATCCGAGATAGATTGAAGACAGCCCAGAGTCGACATAAGAGCTACGCAGATAACCGAAGGCGAGATCTTAGTTTTCAGACCGGTGATTTGGTGTTTTTGAAGGTATCTCCAAAGGTGGGTATTCGTAGGTTTGGGAAGAAAGGCAAGTTGGCTCCGAGGTTTATTGGTCCGTTTGAGATTTTGGGAAAGGTTGGACTTCTAGCGTATCGTCTTGTGTTACCGTCATCTTTAGACCGATTGCACAACGTCTTTCACGTTTCTATGCTTCGGAAGTATGTTCATGATCCATCTCACGTGTTACCAAGGGTACCGGAGGATATTGAGCCCGATATGACTTATGAGGAACGACCGGTTCGAATCTTAGATTCCAAAGTCCAAGGGTTGAGGAGCAAAAGCATTGCGTTGGTTCGAGTCCTTTGGAGGAATCATAATATCGAGGAGTCGACGTGGGAGCTTCGTGATGAGATCGAGAGGAAATTTCCGTGGCTTTTTGTTTAAGGTGAGTCTTGTTAAAATTCGGGTCGAATTTTCTTTAAGGGGGAGTGAATGTCACGACCCGAAATATAGGCTCTATGTTATTAGTAATTAAATGATTATTATTTAATTATTTGCTTATTTAATTATTTATTTAAATTATTATTTATTTAAATATTTATGTGTTATAATAATTATGCCTAGCATTTTATTTGGGTCATTTGTGTTAGTATAGGAATGTTGGGTCTTAATTGTTAGTTGGGAGTGTAGTTTGTGTGTAGAGTGAGAGAGGGGGCCTAAGTGTAAATCTTTTAAACATTTTTCATACTCCCTCCCTACTCCCCTCACCTCCCTCACCATTCTCTCACTCCACCTCCATTCTTCTCCCAGACAACTCTCTCTCTCTCTCCAAGGTAGGCATTTTTCTTCTCTTTACTTCTCTCTTCATTTTCTCCTTCTTCCTCTCATCTTCTCTCATTTCTTAAAACATGAAACGTGTTTAGATCGTCGCTAGGATCGCGTAGAGTCAAAAAGAATCGAAATCCATCAACTTTGAGAAAATTCAAGTAAGTTACTTTCCCCCCATTTTAATGCTAAAATGTTCATATCATGTTCATATAATGCTTTTGTTGTTATATTGAAAGTTTGGATGAGTTTGCAATTTATTTGGAATTTATTTGGGTTTTTGGTCAAAAATGGTGATTTTGGAATGTTGGGTTTGATTCTTTGTTTTGGGTTGATGAATGGTGTATTGGAGTCCCCACCCTAGTTATAAATTGTTTTGGTACATTAGTACATGAGTTAGGAGGTTTGATTTTGGTTGAATGTGTTTTGGGTTTGAAAATGGAAGAACCCATGTTGTTCTTCCCGATTTCTGGCAATCCGGAAGATTGGGCGGCCGCACAAAATAGCCTGGGCGACCGCACATCTTTCTGAAAGCTTTTGTTCTTGTTTTGAGGCTTTTTGGGCGACCGCACAACCCACTTTGGGCGGCCGCACAGAACCCCTGAAACTTTACATTTTGTTAATTCGTGTGATTGAAGAACGTGTTTTGATCCAATTCTTAGGTGTCCTCCTAGTTGACATTAGTGAACATTGTAGTGCATTCTAGTGATAGAATTGAGTCCTTTGTGATCAAGTTTGTGTTTGAAATTGAGTAAGTGTTAAGTGTCATTGTTGGAACACTTTATTGATTGGGTTTGATTCCTTTGTGAACAAATACGAGATGGAATTTGATTAAGTATCATTTTGGTAATGTGGTTCATCTTTGATGCACGGTTTGTATTGGTTTACCTTTGTGGTGATTTAATTGGATTGGTTCCCTACTTTGGAACCTTAAGTTGTTCATTCATGCTAAATTATTATTACTTAGCATTTAATTAGAAGCGCAGCTGGCATATTTGTTGCATCGGGCGATGGGAAGGATTATAATGGCAAAGCCAAGTCCATTATAATGTTGACCATTGTTTTTCCCTTACTATACCCCTTCTCCAGATTGGCCTTGGAAAGGATAAGTCAGCGTTCCTTTGTGAATGTATCTGGCTAGCGGGCATGACTTTGTGTCATGGTCCTTGTCCTTTGTGACACTCTTATGGTTATTGGTTCCGGTACCGGGGTTTTCTCTTCGGCTTTCATGCTATTATGAAGATGATGAATTGTTGATGATTGAAGCTGCGCAGCGATCCTTTATTTGGATGTTCCGGTTTGGAAAACCTTGGCTATATCCTTTGTTATGTGTTTATTTCCGCTGCTATCTGTTATGTGATAAATGCTATGTGATATGTGATAATTATTATTGCTTATTGTATATTGCATCATAGCATGTCATGTAGTTGCATTAGTAACTTATTGAGATTTATCTCACCCCCTTTTCTTTTATCTTTGTTTTTCCTTAACCCCCCCCCCCCCAGGTGCTAAGGATTAGTCTCGCTGATCACGAGAAAGAGGACGTCGAGTGTGGATCCATTCTTTTGGGAAAGGTTGATATAGGTTGGTTTACATTATGTAAATGTGTAACCATTTTGGGGTAGTTGTACCAAACAATGACGTCACTAAGAATTGTATAATTGTATTTTGTTGGGCATAAACTTGTGGAAGTTTATGATAGTTGCAATTGATTTTTATCAAACTTGATTATGTAAAACTTTGGATCTCTACCTTTTGGTATCAAATGGAATTTTTAACTTCAGTATTTCTGAGTTTTGGTTTTAGAGTCGACGTCCAGATCGCCGTCCCGGGGCCCGCGGGGTCCGGGGTCGCGACATATGCGCCCAATCTGTTGACACGTGTCCACAACGGTCACATTTATGTTGAGTGTCAAAATGGCCATAATATATGCATGCTCCAATCAACGAGCGACAGCACATCTTATCCACAAGGATCTCCAAAAGCTAGTTTTTGGAAGTTCACTATAAATACCCCATAACTTCAACATTTTGAAGTTGCTGAGTTTTGCTAAGAATTTCAAGAATTTCTCTCTCAAAGCATTTGTTGAAGATTTGAAGATTGCCTTTGTTTTTCCAGAATTCCTCAAGAACATCTTCATACCTTCATCCTTAGCCCATATCTTCAAGCTATAACACTTTAGTTTTATTGTGCTCTAAATCATAAAGATCTAAAGAGCATTGATACTAAAATCACACACGCACCTCTTTAAGTTTGATCACTTAGATCCTTCTTTTATAGATACACCGGTTATTGTTTTGGATTTGTTCATTCATAGAATATTAGATCTTGAGTTAGTGTAGAAGCTCAAAAGTTGTATTTTGTAACACTTACTCATTATATAAGATCTCCATTAGAAATCGAAGACTAACCATCTTGGTAGAGTACGTAGATCTTTCATTGATCGAACCTCTCCAAATAGCTTGTGTTATTATCTTGTCATTTACTTTCAAGTTATTATCTTCACTCACTATTTGCTTGTTTACTCATTGTAGATTGACTGAACTGAATTGTGTTGTGTTGTTAACTCATTTGCCTTAGTTACTTATTTCACCCACTTTGAGCCAAAATACTTAGAGTGTGTGTGCGCCCCATTTTATCATTTTGCGCCTAGTTCTTAACTAACTTCCGCTGTGCATTTCACTCACTCACTTAGGCGCATATCATAACGCTTATTTGATAAAGTGCGCACTTGCAATTGAATTTTTCAAGGGTACGAAAAGAATTTTAAAACAGCTATTCACCCCCCCTCTAGCTATTTTCCATACCCTTGTTGCCCTTTGGGACCAATAAGGCACGTAGAATGGCTGATCCAAAGTGAAGAGAGGAAGAATTCCAGAGGATCGCAGATGCCTTATCAATCTGTGCCCAACAACATCCTGGTTAAGATCTTGCGGATTGACTTCCCATCCACAAATGAAATAGAAGGGATTCTGCGCAAAACAAAAAATATGAATTAGACGTTATATTGCGCATGGAGCGTTGCGCATGCGCAGATAACGCATGGATACCTATGCGCAGTAACTCCATGATAAAATATCATAAAAGTAATGCGCAAAGCCAAGAAAGCATGCACAAAACGTAAACACTTGAAAATTCTTATGCGAACCAGAGCATAAGAGAAAAATCAAGAAATTGATGAACACGAAATGAACTGTTCATGAACACGAAGGACATCAATCAAGAACACCAAAAATCAAAAGTTGTCCAAATCCAATAAAAAATACATCGAAATGACCGCATGAACAGGACGAAGTCAACCATGTAAACAATATAGACAACAGCATTAAAACAAACCCAGAAATTCAGAATAACCGTTCGTCTGCTATGGAGGTTTTTGGACAGAAAATTTTGTAGAAATCACTTAAAAAGAGTATTGATCAAGAAATAAATTACATGAAAGAGTAGATCAGGGAGAAACGAACACAACACAACAATCGATTTCAAAAATAATCATCAAACAAGCATACAGTCACGAAGGGAAGCTTTTAAAGCTTTAAACCCTAATAATGGCGGAAAGCTTAGAATAAAGAGAAATAGTTTGAGAATCCATACCATATCTTCGACAGTGGGCTTGGGAGGTTGTTGTTCTTGATGAGATCCAGACCGAGAGGAGGAAGAAGAGTCCTCAGATAAAGAAGAAAGAATGATTTCGGGCATTTTCTTGGAAGTCTTCTTGGGGGCCATTGTTATAGAAAGGGATGTAGATGAAAAAGGAAGTTTTGGGAAGATGAAATCTGGAGAAGTTGAAGGTCAAAGAGAGAAGAAGAGGAAATCTTTGGAAGTTGGTAAGTAAAGAGAGAAATGAAGGTTTGGTGAAAGATAGAAAGCTAGAAGAGAAAGAAGGGAGAGGTTGCAGACGGTTATAAACCGAAAAGGGAAAAATTAGTGACGTCAGCGCAAGGACAGTTTGGTGAAAAGTGAAGTGGGGCACGTGCTGCGATGACGTGGCCCAACCGGATGCGCGCGTGCGCAGGCCTAGCGCGCGCGTGAGTGTGAAGTCCTAAGCCGGTCACTGTCGAGTCAACTTCTTCATAAATGCTGAGTCAGTGAAAGGACGGGCGCACGTTAGCAGGGTGGCGTGGTCGAATGGGGGACGCGCGTGCGCAGTCTTTGCGCCCGCGTGTGTCAGCGAAGAGAAGCTGACGGCTGTCGCATCACCTTCCTCATTAAATGGTGAGCAGACATTCGAAAGGTGCGCTGTCATTAATCGCAGTTTGCATTAAATGACAATGGGACATGCGCAGGGGTAAAAAGGTTATTTCCCAAGAAAATAAAAAAAAAATAAAGGCGCGGGAAAATTTAAATTACACAAGTACCCTTGTGACTAAGCATTGACTTTTCAGTCAAGGACCAATGTGCAAAATCTAATGAATAGAACACTTACCTGCGGTCCACTTAGAAGTGCGCATGTCGTTTTGTGCAGAGCGCATATTGTGCAGAGATTCTTCAAATCTCAACTTAATTTTTCATGCGCATTAACTTACTGCGCAGTAGTTGCGCAGATGCATGAAATCTTAACCTTTAAGAACTTATCAAGCAAACACAAAAACTTTAGTATTAACAAATTATATGGACACGTTAGCTGAGTTCAAGCATACCCATTTCTCCTCTCAAGAAGACAAATCTCTTTGCGTCAAGAGCCTTTGTGAGGATATCAGCAATTTGATTATCTGTGCCCACGTGCTCTAAGTGTATATTTCCTTTTTCCACGTGGTCCTTGAGAAAATGATATTTGATGTCGATGTGCTTTGTCTTTGAATGCATGACAGGATTGTTGGAGACTGCTATGGTGGACATATTGTCGCAGAAAATTGGGCAATTTCCTTCATTAATTCCATAATCCACTAGTTGTTACTTCATCCATAGGATTTGGCAGCAGCAGCTTCCAGCAGCAATGTATTCAGCTTCTGTAGTGGAGATGGACACAGCAGCTTGTTTCTTGCTTGCCCACGCAATAAGTCTATTTCCAAGAAAATGACAAGTTCCACTTGTGCTCTTCCTGTCAATTGTGCATGCTGCGTAATCTGCATCTGAATAACCTAGCAAATCGAAATTCGAATCTTTGGTGTACCAAAGTCCAAGGTTAATAGTTTCAGAAAGATAACGAATAATGCGTTTAACAGCAGTTAAGTGCGCTTCTCTAGGGTCCGCTTGATAGCGCGCATAGACACAAACACTAAACATAATATCTGTCCTACTTGCAGTAAGGTAGAGTAGAGAGCCAATCATACCTCGATATAAAGTTTGATCAACTTTCTTACCTTTTAAGTCTTTATCAAGCTTATTGCCCGTAGCCATTGGAGTGTCGTATGCTTTAGCATTCTCAAGTCCAAAATTCTTGATTAAGTCCCTTGTGTACTTGGCTTGATTTATGAAGATGCCATCATTTAATTGTTTGATTTGAAGTCCGAGGAAAAATGTGAGTTCTCCCATCATGATCATCTCAAACTTGCTTTTCATGAGTTTCTCAAAGCGCTTACAAAGTAACTCATTAGTAGAACCAAATATAATATCATTGACATAAATTTGAACAAGTAAAGAATGATCATTATACTTAGCAATAAAAAGAGTTGTATCGATTTTACCGCGCTTGAAGCCTTTTTCTAGCAAAAATTTTGATAGAGTATCGTACCATGCTCTTGGAGCTTGCTTAAGTCCATACAAAGCTTTCTGAAGCTTGAAGACGTGATTTGGAAATCTGCTATCTTCAAATCCAGGAGGTTGAGCTACGTAGACCGTCTCTTGGAGTTCACCGTTGAGAAATGCGCTCTTCACATCCATTTGATAAAGCTTGAATTTCTTGTGAGAGGCATAAGCTAAGAAAATTCCGATAGCTTCTAGTCTTGCTACAG
The DNA here is from genome assembly GCA_026119855.1 of Campanula takesimana. Lineage (NCBI taxonomy): Eukaryota > Viridiplantae > Streptophyta > Magnoliopsida > Asterales > Campanulaceae > Campanula > Campanula takesimana. Next base: position 901,480 of record JAOWBW010000027.1, on the reverse strand, counting down.
GCGTAAAAGTTTCATCATAATCGATTCCTTCCTCTTGCCTATAGCCTTGCGCAACCAACCTTGCTTTGTTCCTGGTGATGCTTCCGTTCTCATCCATATTGTTTCTAAATACCCATTTTGTACCAATAACGCCTTGATCATGAGGTCTGGGTACTAAAGTCCAAACTTTGCAGCGCTCAAATTGGTTAAGCTCTTCTTGCATAGCAGTAACCCAGCTTGAATCCTGGAGCGCATCATCAATCTTCTTTGGTTCGATTTGGGAGATAAAAGAGTGATACTCATCATCAAAGTTTGATGCTCTCCTAGTACTGTCGCGACCCCGGACCCCGCGGGCCCGAGACCGCGATCTGGACGTCGACTCTAAAACCAAAACTGTGAAATACCGAAGTTAAAAATTTCATTTGATACCAAAAGGTGATGATCCAAAGTTTTACAAACCAAGTTTGATAAAAACCAATTACAACTATCATAAACTTCCACAAGTTTATGCCCAACAAAATACAAATATACAATTCTTAAATGACGTCATTGTTTGGTACAACTACCCCAAAAGGTTACACATTTATATAATGTAAACCAACCTATAACAATCTTCCCCAAAAGAATGTATCCACACTCGACGTCCTCTTTCTCGTGATCAGCGAGACTAATCCTTAGCACCTGGGGGGGGGGGGTTAAGGAAAAACAAGATAAAAGAAAAGGGGGTGAGATAAATCTCAATAGGTTACTAATGCAACTACATGACATGCTATGATGCACGAAGCGATAAGCAATAATAAATATCACGTAACACATAGCATTTATCACATAACAAATAGCAGCGGAAATAAACACATAACAAAGGATATAGCCAAGGTTTTCCAAACCGGTACATCCAAATAAAGGATCGCTGCGCAGCTTCAATAATCAACAAATCATCATCTTCATAATAGCATGAAAGCCGAAGAGAAAACCCCGGTACCGGAACCAATAACCATAAAAGTGTCACAAAGGACAAGGACCATGACACAAAGTCACGCCCGGTAGCTAGATACATTCACAAAGGAAGCTAACTCATCCTTTCCAAGGCCAATCTGTAAAAGGGGTAAAAGAAGGGGGCAAAACAATGGTCAACATTATAATGGACTTGGCTTTGCCATTATAATCTTTCCCATCGCCCGATGCAAAAAATATGCCAGCTGGGCTTCCAAATAAATGCTAAGTAATAATAATTTAGCATGGATAAACAACTTAAGGTTCCAAAGTAGGGAACCAATCCAATTAAATCACCACAAGGGTAAACCAATAAAAACCGCACATCGAAGATGAACCACATTCCCAAAATGATACTTAAACAAATTCCATATCATATTTATTCACAAAAGAATCAAATCCAATCAATAAAGTGTTCCACGGTGTTATCGTAAGTTAATTAGAAGAAATAAACCTAAACTAGTTAAGCCTTAAGCCTTAGACCAAGCAAAAAGGGCAAAAATCCAAACAGGAGGGCGGGCGGGCGCCTGGGCATAGGCAGGCGGGCGCTTGTTTGGCCAGTAGGTTTGGGTCGCTGGAAAAGGGGGTGCAGGCGGGCGCTCGGGTCAAGGCGGGCGGGCGCCTGGTCTGCGGGCTGGGAGGAAGAAGAGAGCTGGGTTCTTCAAATTGCCTTACCATTTTCATACCAAATCCATAACACCCAAAATCAACACTCCCAACAAGATTTCTAAGGTACCCAAATAACATTTAGCCAAAAAGGGAACCTTAACAACACCCTTTATCAACCAAAATCCCACATTCAAGATTTCACCATTTTTAACCAAAAACTCAATAAATTCCAAACAAATTCAAAACCCAACCAAACTTCAAATATAACACATCAAGCATTATCTAGACATGATATGAACATTTTAGCATCAAAATGGGGGAAAAGTAACTTACTTGATAAATCTCAAAGTTGACGGAATTCAATTCTTTTTGGTTCTACGCGATCCTATCGACGATCTAAACAAGGTTCATGTTTTAAGAAATGAGAGATTACAAGAGGAAGAAGGAGTAAATGAAGAGAGAAGGAAGAAGATGAAACTTACCCCTTTTTCATCTAAGGGAGGAGAGAGAGCTGGGAGAGAGGGATGGAGGTGGAGTGTGAGGGTGAAAGAGTAGGGTGAGGGTGGTGAGTAGGGAGAAGATGAAGATTGAAATGTTACACCTAGCCCCCTTCCCCCACTAACTAGCACAATTACTTACACTCCCGACTAACAATTAAGACTCAACACTTCCACGCTAGCCCAATTAACTCGAATAAAATGCTAGGCATAATTATTATAACACATAAATTGCACACATAAATATTTAAATAAATAATAATTTAAATAAATAATTAAGCAAATAAATAAATAATAATTATTTATTACTAATAAAATAGAGCCTAGATTTCGGGTCGTGACAAGTACGAACCCCTACATTGAGATCACCAATGATATTTGTAGTTGGATGATCTCTAACTTCACGAACCTCAGGGGGTAAGTTAGGTTGAGTGGTAGGAATACGAAGATATTCAATGGGTACTTCATTTGCTCCAGCATTAAGGTCATAAAAAATGATTTGCTGAAGTGGAGAAACATCATGCGCAGGAGGAGGTGTTTGCGCATCAGGAGTCGTCACTTCTGGCGCAGCATCCGGAGTTGGCACATGGGATGGACTTGCTTGATTCTGATTATGATCAGCTTGATTATCATTCTACGCAGGTGCAATTTGTGGCTGCGTACCTGTCTCAACATTCTCAGCAGAATCATCAGAATCATTTGGAGCCAAATGTGGCTCAAGGAGAGAATGCTCATCAAAAGTAACATGTACCGATTCTACAATTACTAGAGTAGTTCTATTAAAAACACGAAAAGCTTTAGAGTGTTTGGCATACCCAACGAAAATACCTTCATCTGCTTTGGCGTCGAATTTACCTCTATGATCTTTGCCATTGTAAAGGATATAACATTTGCAGCAAAAAATCTTGAAGAAAGCAATGTTGGGCGCTCTTCCTCTCCATAGCTCATATGGAGTTTTGTTGTAGGCTTTGTTGATGAGGGATCTATTCTGAGTAAAGCAAGCAGTGTTGACAGCTTCTCCCCAGAAATACTTTGGAAGCTTAGTTTCTGCTAACATAGTCTTTCCAGCCTCAATCAACGTGCGATTTTTTCTTTCCACAACGCCATTTTGTTGAGGAACTCCAGCAGCAGAGAATTGTGATCAATTCCATGGTCATCGCAGTATTGAGCAACACCGTTATTCTTGAATTCAGTTCCATTGTCTGATCTAACGCTCACGATGTCGTCTTCCTTTTGAGTTTGGAGCTTTCGAAAGAGAGCAGTCAAGATATCATAGCAGTCATCTTTTGATATCATCATTTCGATCCATGTGTATCTTGAGTAGTCATCCACCATAACTAAGGTATATTTGTTTCCTCCAATGCTTGTGGTGGTGACAGGTCCAAACAGGTCCATGTGAAGCAGTTGTAAACATTTGGAAGTTGAGGGAGCAATCTTGCTGGAGAAAGACTGCTTAGGTTGTTTACCGAGCTGGCATGCTGCGCATTTTCTATCATGATGGTCAGCTACTTTGGGAAGTCCTTTGACAAGATTTTCCCTTCCTAGCTTAGCCAAATATTTGAAGTTCAAATGACTTAAGCGCTTATGCCATAGCCAGCTGCTTTCACTTACATTCTTTGCTACAAAACAAAGATTAGTGATAGAATCTATAGCAGTAAGATCAATAATGTAAACATTAGTCTTACGAGTCTCTGTGAGCAAAGTTAGTCTGGATATGCCATCTTTGATGTAGCAATGCGTTGCAGTGAAGTGGCATTCCAAACCTTTATCATAGAATTGTGATATGGAGAGTAGGTTGTGCTTGAGTCCTTCTACGAGTGCAACTTTCTCAATGCACACTTTATCTTTTCTGATTCTTCCATATCCAACTATGTGCCCTTTGTTGTTATCTCCAAAAGTTACTGAGCGACCTCTTCCTTCATGCACATCTTCTAGAGCGGTGACATCTCCAGTCATGTGTCTAGAACATCCACTGTCGAGGTACCATATATGCGTTTTAGCTTGTGAAGAGTGCGCAGTGAAGCAGGAGACCTGAAAAATAGACATTAAAAAAAAAACGCAGGTCCGCTTTATTCTTGGGTCCTAGAGTTAGCAACTTTTGACAACCCACTCCTGTCTGACCTTAGGATTTTTACGTCCCTTGGCATTAGGAGCAAATCGGAAAAGGCATTCTGCAGCCTTGTGACCTAAACCATCACACACAACACAATGATGTAAGCCACTTATAGATTGGGTTTTCACAAACTCTTTACTTTTCTTTGGCGCAACATTCTTAACTGGAGCAGATGGACTAGCTTTGACAAACACCATCTTTTGAAGTTTTGGTGCGCTTTTCTTAAGTATGCGCATCTTGCGTTGAGGCGCATGGATTTCATGCGGATGAACCTTATGCGCAGATTTGACATTCGAAGGAGAAGCGCAACAAATATCAAAAGGTGCATTGTCAAGCGCAGATTCAACTTTAGCCTTACCCTTGGCTTTTCCAGTTTGGTTCTTTGGGTAGACATAATGGAAATTTTGTCTCTGAACTTTCTCCTATCCTTTACCCATTGAAGCAGAATGCTTTGCTTTAGGAATTTCAATAGTTTGCTGTGGTGTAAACTCCTTTTCCTTTTCAGAGCAAACTGCGCATTTAAAGTTATCACTAGTTGAGAACCCCAAGCCTTCCTTGTCTCCACTGGCTTTTTGGGATTCTAGAATTTGATCCATAGTGACACGAGATTTGGTCCACTCATCAGTGATCTTTGTGAGATCAGCTACTTGAGCAGCCAATTCTTCGTTTCTTACTTTAAATAGCGCATTTTGATCTGTAAGAAAACGGTTCTTTTCAGTAAGAGGAGTCATGCTCTTAATCTGCTCCTTAAAGAGGGTGATCTCAGATTTTAAAAGAGTTCTCTCCGTCTTAAGCAGTGAAATTTCTCCAATTGATAAGTCCACTGCTTCTTTCATAGAATTAAATTTCTTGATTACCTTTTCAGCTTGATTGAAAATAAACTCACGCTCAGCAGCAGAGTCATCCTTTTCTATTACAATTTCAGCAGGAATTTCAAGATATTCTTTTCGCGGAGGTGGAGCTACAAATTTCTTTGATAGGTCTGCTCTGGCAAATAATTACTTGCCATTCTGTCTGCTTGGAGTCAGATGTCCCATTTCCACCAGTTCTGTGATAGTGGGACCTTTCTTCTGAATTGTCCTTGGCGCAGCCTTTGTGTCCGTATCGGGATCATTGTCTGAATCGCTATCAGCATCAGCATTGGCCACCAAGCAGAGCAGTCCATCCTCAGAGTCATCATCATCACTGTCTTCAGTGTCAGTCTCTATCTAAGTCTTCAGTTCCTTTTCTGTGCAGTCTTCTTCAGCAATCATTCCGCGCTGCTTTGATGATCTCTGCGCAGTATTCCTCTTCATGTACTCAAATTTTGGAGTAGGGCATTTTGAAGCAAAATGACCGGGCTTTCTGCAGTTGTAGCAAACCAAGTCATCATCTTTCTTTGAATCTCTGCCTCGAGAAAACTTAGCAGGTGGTTTGCTCGAGGATCCAGGTTTAGAGAATTTCCTGAATTTTTGGAATCGCTTAACGAACATAGCGAAATCATCATCATCCATTTCAAGTAAAGAGGAAGTAGAGACTTTGTCTGAGGTTTGAGCAGGCGCAGGTTCCTTTTGCGCAACGTAGGAAACAAGTTTTCCTTTGCCTTCAGTTTCATCAATTCGATCAAGCTTTAGCTCATACACTTTTAAGTTAGCGTATAAGTTGCGCAGACGCCAAGTATCTAGAAATCCAGAATCTTCCAGATGACTTGCCTTGTGCACATATCTGGAACCTAGCGCATCTAAGAATTGAGAATTGACTTCTTTATTAGTGAAAGTAGTTCCAAGAGATTTACAAGAGTTAACAACAGCACAGAAGCGATCATAAGTTTGTCTCAATGTTTAACCATCCTTTCTCATGAAGCAGTTGAATTTTCTTTGCACCACAAATCTTTTTTTTTCCTTGCTTACTTTGTCTCCATTCACATATCCTTCAATAGCATCCCATAGTTCCTTTGCAGTTCCACCGCTCACAATTTGATTGTACGTGGAGAGGTCTAGAGTGCTAAGAATGATGTTTCTTGCTCTTCCATCGTAGCCAACCCATTTCTTTTCTTCATCGGACCATTCCTCTTTGGCCTTCTTGATTGTAGGATTGTCCTTGTTGGTAGCAGCATCAGGATTAGCCTTCATAGGGATATAGGGTCCTTCAAGAACGATGTCATGGAGGATCTTGTCGATAGAAGAAAAATGAGTGAGCATGCAGTGCTTCCAGATTTCGAAGTGATCTTCATTCAGCACTGGAACATGTGAATAGTTAGCCATTGCCCAAGATTTTGAAGCCATCTTGAATCGGCACCCAAGCTGTTAAGCTTGAAAAACAGAACAAGTTTTATGAAGGTGTTTGCTCTGATACCACTTGTTGGTCCCAAAGGGGCAACAAGGGCATGAAAAATGATAGAGGGGGGGGGGGTGAATAGCGTTTTTAAAAATTCTTTTCAAACCCTTTTGCAAAGCAGTGGCTTATGCGCACAGTTCTCAAATAAGCTAAGTATAGCGCGTAGAGAGAGTGTGAAATGCACAGCGGAAATTTAAGCAGCTACTGCGCAGGGTATACTGCGTAGAAGGTAAAAACGTACGCGCTAAGTTTTGGCTAAAGAGTTGGTTAAAATGTTCTAAGGCAATAAGCAGTAACAAAATAGTAGCAGATAACAATCTGATAAGATCAAACAAAGCAGCTATTAAGATATAAAGTAAGCAGGAAATAAGCAGTAAGAATAGAGAACAAGCTATTTGGAGAGGTTCGATCGATGAAAGATCTACGTCCTCTACCAAGATGGTTAGTCTTGGATTTTCTAATGAGATTTATATTGATGTGAGGAGCTTTTACAAGATTACAAAGAATCAAAACTCAAATCAAAATCTAATCTATGAAGAGCAAATCCTAGACTAAACCGGTGTATCTCAAGAAGTAAGATCTAAATGATCGAAGCTTCAAGAGGTGTGTGTGTGACAGAAATTCTGGGCTCTATGAATCTATGAGATGAAGAGCACGAAGAATTCTGGTGATATAAGGTTTAGGATCTGGGCAGGAGTTTGAAGGTATGAAGGTTTGAAGGTTGATCTTGAATCTGGGAATATTAGTAGCAATCTTCTTAACTTCAAGGATACTTATGAAAGCACAAACTCTAGCAACTTGGAAATGAAGATGAGCAGGCTATTTATAGCAGAGAGCTTAAAACTAGCCGTTGGGGCTCTGAGCAAGGACGATTAGCTGGCACAATATGATTGGTACGCAGGTGTCCTTTATAGCCGTTGGGGCTCTGATCAAAGTTGATGACCTGGCATAATATGATTGGTGCGCAGGGATCTTTGAGCCGTTGGAGACTGAGCATGAAGACCAAATACAAAAGCTTCTTCTAGAAGGTTGACAGCTGTCTTTATTTGAATTGCTTCATCTGAGCGCATCTCTACCGTTGGATATGTTGAGTGTGCAAATTTGTCGTTTTCTGCATACCTCAGCACTTTAATTAGCGTGCATCTTCTAAGCGTTTTCCAAGTTAGTGATCTGAATGTATCGAAATCTGAGCAAGGTAGGATGCTGCACAGGAGAGACCTGCGCAGTGGTGTCTTGCGCAGAGAAGTCCTGCGCAGTGACCACAGTCTTGCTTAGATCTTCATTCCTTTTCGCTCCAAGTCCTATATTCTAAGCCTATACTATAAAATAGACTAAGCTAAAAATTGAAGTTATAAAACTTCTTACATAGGGTCCTAAAGTCCATAGAATATTCTTAGGTGATGGTATCAATCAATTCTAACATAATTAGGAGGGTTAAGAGATAAGCATACCCAACACCTTTGCCTATCGGAGAATGTTGTTTGGATTGTGTAATGCACGTGGGACTTTTCAAAGGTGCATGATGAGTATTTTCTCCGAGTTTGTAGAAAAGTTTATGGAAGTTTTCATGGATGACTTCACTGTCCATGGAGACTCGTTTGATGAATGCCTTTCTCATTTAGGACTAGTGTTGGATAGATGCATTGAAACCAATTTGGTCTTAAATTTTGAAAAATGTCACTTTTTGGTCGAGCAAGGCATTGTATTGGGTCATGTTGTGTCGAAAAAGGGTATCGAAGTTGACAAAGCTAAGATTGATGTCATTTCTTCATTTCGTTAACCTACCAATGTGTGTGAAGTCCCGTCTTTCCTTGGTTATGCCGGGTTTTATCGGCGGTTTATTAAGGACTTTTCAAAGATTGCTTCACCTCTATGCACCTTGTTGCAAAAAGAGGTTGATTTTAATTTTGATGATAATTGCAAGCAATCTTTTAATGAGTTGAAGTTTAGGTTGACAACCACCCCCATTATTCAAGCACCCGATTGGTCTCGTCTCTTTGAGATCATGTGTGATTCTAGTGATTATGCCATGGGGCGGTTTTGGGTCAAAAAGTGGAGCGTGCCTCGCATGTGATTTATTATGCGTTTATGACCTTGAATGGGGCACAAAGAAATTACTCCACTACTGAAAAAGAGATGTTGGCGGTGGTCTTTGCACTAGAGAAATTTAGGTCCTACTTGTTGGGTACTAAAATTATTGTTTATACCGACCACGCTGCTCTTAAATATTTAATGTCTAAGAAAGAGGCTAAACCGAGACTCATTCGGTGGATTCTCTTGTTGAGTGAGTTTGACATAGAGGTTAAGGAAAAAAAGGGGACTGAAAATCTAGTTGCCGATCATTTGAGCCGCCTTGTAATGGAGGAGGACAAGCCTTATAAACAATCCCCAATCCGGGGTGAGTTTCCTGATGAGGTTCTTTGGGCAGTTAATTCAGTGGCCCCTTGGTATGCGGACATGGTCAATTTTTTTGTCTCTAATAAATTCCCTCCGGGGATGTCAAAATCTAAAAGAGACAAAGTCCGTAGTGATGCCAAATAATATGCGTGGGATGAGCCCAACTTGTGCAGGCATTGTGCCGACCAAGTCATTCGGAGGTGTATTCCCGATAGTGAGGTGTCCTCTATTCTTAAATTCTGTCATGAGTATGCGTGTGGTGGTCATTTTGGTGCGAAAAAGACCGCTAGGAAAGTCTTGGATTGTGGCTTCTTTTGGCCAACTTTGTTCCGGGATGCGGTCACTTTTTGTCAGTCGTGTGATAGGTGCCAAAGGGTTGGTAATATTGGGCGCCGTGATGAAATGCCACAAACCCTCATTGTGAATTGTGAAATCTTTAATGTATGGGGAATAGACTTTATGGGTCCGTTCCCTAATTCTTGTGGGTTTGTGTACATTTTGCTTGCGGTTGACTATGTGTCCAAATGGGTGGAAGCTATCCCTACCCGCGCCGATGATTCAAAAGTAGTGGTCAACTTCCTTAGGAGAAACATTTTGTGTCGGTTTGGGATGCTAAGGGCCATTATTAGTGATAGGGTGACTCATTTTTGCAATAAGACAGTCGAAGCTCTAGTAAAGAGATATTACATCACCCATAAGGTGTCGACTGCTTATCATCCCCAAACAAATGGCCAAGCCGAGGTGTCCAATAGAGAGATTAAATCCATCCTTGAAAAAACTGTGAACCCGAATAGGAAGGATTGGAGTCAAAGGCTTGATGATGTGTTGTGGGCTTACCGGACGGCATATAAGACACCGATTGGTATGTCACCATATCGGTTGGTGTTTGGTAAACCTTGCCATTTACCGGTGGAGCTTGAATACAAAGCCTATTGGGCGGTCAAAAAGTTCAATATGAACTTAGAGGGTTCCGGTGAGGAGCGAAAATTGCATTTGAGTGAGTTGGATGAGATTACGAGAGATGCATATGAAAATAACCTTCTTTACAAAGAGCGAGCGAAGATATGGCATGATAAAATGATCATTAGAAAGGACTTTAAGGTTGGTCAAAAAGTCCTTCTTTTCAATTCCCGTCTTCGTTTGTTTCCGGGCAAGTTAAGGTCTCGGTGGACCGGCCCTTATGTGGTGAGGGAGGTGTCCCCGCTTGGGACGGTGCTAATCTCTAGTCCTAATGAGGACAAAGGATTCAAAGTTAATGGTCAACGGTTAAAACCGTATTTTGAGAACGAAGTCGTGAATACCGCGAATTTGGAGGTGATTGATCTCCAAGACCCGGTATATGTTTGATAGCTTTGGGTCCGAGTCTTGTCAAAGACTTTAAACTTTGGTACATGCCGGGTGCTTTCCCGGCATTGGGTCTAGCTAGCTAAAGACGATAAAGAAGGACGGCTAACCGGGAGGCAACCCGGGATTTAATTGCTTATTTTATTGGTTATTCTGTACATTATGTTTTTAATTTTTGTATTTTTTATTAATGTCTAGATTCGGTGCTACTAAAGGTTTTTGTTTTTGATGATGTGCAGGAAATCTGGAGGGCACCTAGGCTAAAAAAAAAACAAAAACTGAGCATCAGGTGGAACACAACTTGTGCTGTATGACACAACTTGTGCCAGGAATGAACAATTTTTTACCGCACGATTTGGATGGTTGTGTGCACAACCCCATGCCCTTGTCACAACTTGTGCCCAATAGCACAACCTGTGCAAAATCGGTGACCAACTTAGAATGAAATTGAAAATGTGTTGCTGCACGAATGGATCACTTGTGCGCACAACTTCATGCCTCCCCTTTGCTAAAAAAAAAAAAAAAAAAAAAAAAAAAAAAAACCGTCAGCTCTCTCTCTCTCTCTCAACCCGTCTTCTTCTTCTTCTCTTCTCCCCTCCATTGCAGCCGCACTATACCCGCCGCACCACTCTCCTCTACCACCACCGGAAATCACCACCCCCCTCTCTTTCTCTCTCTCTCTTCCCATAACCAGTCGGCCCCTCCCTCTCTTTACCCTCCGCCATAGCCGCCGCCGCCGCCGCCCTACACCCCCGAACCATCTTCTCCCACCACGAAAACCACCACCTCTTCCATTAAATCAACTCCCTCCCTCATCTCCTTCCTCCCTACCACCATCCCCACCCCCGAAATCACCATATTCACCCTCACTCTCTCTCTAAACCCTAAAACCCCAATTCAACAAATTGCTTCAAATCACCCCATTCTTTCATCCCAAATCACTCTCTCATCCCTAAATACAACCTAACCCATCACCATACACCATCAATTCCGAGTTGCAAAGTAAAATTCAAGAACCCTAAATTTTTCAATTTTGGGGCTTTTTGACTCATCTCTCTTGGAGCAATCTTGGAGGGACAAGGAGGTTACGTGGGCATACTTGAGCGTTTAGAGGTATAATTTTCTCAATTCTCTCGCATTTAAATTGGTGTGATTGGTACTTTGTTGGTTGGAATTTGTGGTGCTTCGATTGACATTGTTGGAGAGTTCTTATTGCATTGTGGTTGTGTTGAGATTGTGGTATTTACTAAACTTACGTCTTCTTTAAAGTTTCACTTAGCTAAAACCAGGTTTAGGACGTTTTCTGATCCCATCAACGCTTTTTAATAATAGGCAAACATGATACCGACGAGAACGATCTAGAAGACTGAGAGGTAGATCCACGAACAGAAATCCTCAGGCTTATACAACCATCAATTCTGAATAAAGGGCTGGCATGATTGCAGGGTAAAACATTGATTGTCCCAGCATTTTCCTTGTATGGGCTCTTATTATGGTACTCTACTGGCTCGGCCCTTTTAATGGTCAATATGAATTTGGTATCACTCCATTTCTTGATGATATTATCCTAACTAAAAGTTTTTCTAGTGTTCTAGATGGATTATACCAGAACTTAAGCCTTAAATGAACATTAGATTTATTAACTATTCTTGGCATCAAAGAACTATGCTACACAAAACCTGAACAACCATCATCTAATGGACCAATCAGCATCACACAAGCAACCTGAAGGCCTATGGCAGTTAAATATAGAAGGTACTTCTATGAATCCTAACAGGATCATCTGTTCCAAAAGGCATTGTTAGAAGACTACGAAGATCTCAGTTTTCTCACCTTGTTACCGATCAGTGTGAATTATGCCTGCTCACTAATGCACTACTCCACAAACAATTTCCTTATATTCATGGGGTCTTATCATTCAACATTTGTACTCTGCTAGCTCAGCCCTTTTTATTTTTTAATGGTCAAAATGATTTTGGCACTACTCCATATCTTGATAATAATAGCCAAATTAAAAGTTTTATGGTGCTTTATATGAATTAGGGGGTGTTTGGTAGCATTAAGCACTTGATGCTTGATGCTTAACACATTGCATGGTGATTTAGAAGTAGTGTGCATTTGATAGCATTGAGCGCTAGATGTTGAATGTTGAATGAGACTCTTACTGGTTGAGCAACGAATTTGATTCTCAATCATTAAGAGCAGGTTGAAACTTTTCAGGTTCAATGGAGGAATCAAACCAAAACACACTACCTCCAAATTACTGAACACTATATTAAGCCTCAAGCATTAAGTACTTAATGCTACCAAACACAACTTTAGTCAAGAAAGTAAGCCTTAAACGAACATTAAATTTATTAACTACTCTTGGAATCAGAGAACTTGGCTAGACAAAACCAAAACAACCATCATCTACTGGACCAATCAGCATCATGCAAGCAATCTGAAGGCCTACGGCAATTAAATTGGAAGCTACATCTATGAACCCTAACAGGATCATCTAATATTGAAACGCATTGTTAGAAGACTACGGATAACTCAGTTTTCTCATGTTGTTACCTAGCACTGGGTAAATTGGGGAAATTATGCCTGTTCACCGATGCACTCATCCGCAAGCAATTACATCAACTTAGGTCATTCTTGTCAATTGTGATATATCAAGGTCAAAACACATACCACAGAAAACCTAATCTATTCAGCTAACTTTTTCTCCCTGTTATTTTCCCGTCACTGAAATTGATAAAACTACCTTAACAAACATCCTTAAGAAATACAATGAGGCCCTACCTTGTATACCCATTTCTTTATATCCACAAATATCCCAAGTCACATCTCAAGCAAAATAAAATTCATTTTCTTACATTCATCTACACAGAAAATCAAATACTTCATTGAAAATCAAATACCGAAAAATAATTTCTATAGCCGAACCCAAATAGAAAAATGAATTGATAACTTGTTAACAAAAAGATTTGAAGAAAGAATTACCTGACGAAGTGTTGAAGAAAGGGAATCAATCAGAAGCAGATAATTGTCAACCGAATCAAGAAATTTCAGCACATTATTATTGTCTTCATCTTCCACAAAATTTTCAGCTGTTGATTCTGTTAAAATTTCAGAGCTTAGATTCACTTCTTCTCCCTCTCCCATGGCGCAAAATCACTTTGTCCATCCGAGGGTCGATTACGAAATAAATACAATTAATTAGAATATTTTCACTTTGTTCCCTCTTAGTTTTAAATAATCTCATTTATTCCCCTTGTAATTTGAAAATTTACTCCGTATCTCAAAGGCCCATCGACATTTTTATTTTTTAACACTCGTACTTTAGTTAAGCATCGGTTTTAACTTTTTTTTTTTTTAATTTTTTGCAGTTTTAATACTTTATATGTGCACTCATTTCCCCCCAAAGTGGTGAAATTTAAGCCATTTTTTAAGTATTTTTAACTCTCGTACTATGGGGGTTTGGGAAAAATGATCTCGTATCTAAAGTATAAAGGCTAAAACTGCTAAAAAAATAATAAAAAAAGTTAAAACTGAAGTTTAAGTAAAATACGAGGTTAAAAATGTCAATTGGTCTGTCCCAAATGAGCAGAGGACACTTCAAAAGTACCGCTCTTCAAACAAAACCGTAAAATACGAGGTTAAAAATGTCAATTGGTTCTAATTCTCTCCTCTATCTCCAATCTCAAATCCTAAATCCCTAAATTTCCCCAAAAAAATTGGGGTTTCTGGCTTAACCCTAATCGAAAATTTATTTTTCTTTTAATCTCATTGATTTCGAAATATACTAATATAGTTGTGTAATGAACTACGGATATATAATCATCTGCAATGTCATGAGCTGAATTGACCATTGACCTGTTCTTGTTCATTTTTTTTTTTTAATTTAGTTTAAACAAGTTTCCTAGTGTTAGTTGGATCGAGCAATGATCTGTTCTTGTTAAGTTTTCTTGTATTTTGAAATGTAATCGAGTTGTAGTTCTGTTGCTTTTTTTTTTTTACTTAATTATGACTTTGATGACAGTATGAGTTCGTTCAGCTATTAGCAAAGTTTTGTCTATACCTATAATAAGTGCATCTCTTTTGAGTATATGTTTAAGTCCAGTTAGCATAGCACATGCCCCGAGTTTTGATTTTTGTCAGTCTTAAGGGTCTATTTTTAGTCGGTGTTTGTGTGTGATTTCTGCAATTTTGGGATTCCTTTGTCTTTGTTTGTGAGATTTCTTTAAGTGGGACTTGAAAGTTTACATTATGTAATTTTTTTTTAATGTTGAAGTTAGCCTCAATAATTTTCCAGTCTCCAAAAGAAGGAGTTGATCAATAATCAACTGTAAAAGGAAGGAGAAAATAAAGAACTCTTAAAAACAAAAAGGGACACATTCACTGTTTGAATTGAATGTGAACTATTTCTCTGTCTCTGAAATGGGATTTCCCGGTTACTTCTGGCTCTAAAGTGAATGAGGCTCTCCGTCCCGGAGGTTAGAAACTTTGAACGATAATATTGTTAAATTTTTCATCATTCCAATTATATGATTATGGTCGGTAGCCTTGTTATTTTTAATAGTTTTTTTTTTTTTTTTGTAATTTTTTGACCCCCCTCACTGTAAATCCTGGATACGCCACTGAATGTAAGCAATCTTTTTTTTTTCACTGTCTTTAAGGTCGATTTTGTGTTGTTGGATTGTTTCTTTATAAAATAGATGTTCTTAATGTAAAGATTCAATTTTTATTTAGTTTGGTCAGCAATGGAGGCAATGGTAAAGAAATATCGGCAAAAATTCAGTAAAGTGAGAGAAGATATGAATCGATGGGATGAACTCCAGTCTCGATTGATATCACAGATTAGAAATGCTTCTTCTATAATCGAGAGGTTGCAGGTCCTTCCACTTTGACTCATATAATGTGTGTGTGTGTTTTTTTCAGGTTCTTTTAATTTATTGTCTTTTATGGGTTGTATAAGGATTGATAATTTTCTTTGATAGGTAATACGAAATCGCAAGAATCATGGATCCTTGATTAATATTAGCGACGTTGGAGATGCTATCTTGGCAAAGCAGATGGAATCCTTGCAAAGTATTATGCTTTCTATGAATAGGATTTTGTAAGTTTAATCCCCTCATTTGCTCTTTTTGATTGGTACAAGATGTTGGGAAAAAAAGAGTATAATCTCGGGACAGCTTCACCCCCGCCCCCATGGTAGAAGCGCTGAAACGGTGATGTTATAGATTTAATTGTCAGTTCCCTAACTGACAATAGTATAGTATGCTTTGCAGTTATTCAATTGCACCATTTCACTGGATACTGTGCATTTTATATGATATGCCCTATAATATTTCTCCACTTTTGTTTGGATACCGGTATTTTTTTTACTCGATTATTTACTTCGTAATGTTGGATTGTGCTCAGGGAAGATTTCAATGGTGTTGTATTGTCACTTGAAAAGACCCTTCGTGACGGTAGGCAGCTAATTAAAGGGGGTTCTCTTCAGCCTACGGTGAAGCAACTACAACAAAAAGTTGGCATAAAACCAAGCCTTGCGGATTGCTTGGAAGGGCTTAGGCTTCTTCATGAGATGCACCATTCAGAGTATAGATTCTAAGAACTCTGATCATCCTCATATTTAGCATCTTTAGAACCGTTAATTAAGGATGTAGTTGCCTAAGCTTTCAATATTAAATGGTTGGGTTGTCATATCTGCCCTCTCTTTGAAACTAGAACTTTAAATCCGTTGGGCCCCATTCAGCCTTTGGCATCACCAAACCGGTTACTTCCTTAAATAATACTCCCTCCGTCCCAAAATGATCTTCGCGTTTGACTATTCAAACTTTTTAAAGAAATAAACACTTGCTTCACTAGCAATGCTTTGTTTAAGCCTAAAATGTAGAGGTGTGAAGAACATTTTGGGACAATGAGAAATGGCAAATGAGAATATCATTTTGGGATGGAGGGAGTATAATGTCTTGGGTCATTCTTAAATTCACATGCTCTAATTTCTCTCAACTTGGCAAATTTTTTTTAACGATTACATGAAATTGTTGGTTTTGTATATGTAGACAGGGCATCAAGTTTCTTATGAACCCGGTGATTACTTTTGTTTGTACCCATATTGTTTAACTCTTGGTTCTGAATAATCTCCAGGACATTATAATTTCTTCTATTAATTTTCAATGATTCATGGTTTTCCAGGTATCTTCTCAAATCTTCAGTGGTTTCTGCACTTGCCAAACTTACTTTGGAACCTAGGTAAACGTCGTTATATTCCGATTATTTACGGTTTTTTATTGGTAAGACATATTAGAAGTATTAAATTCTAGCTTCATTTAACGTTTAACTTTTCCACTGCTCGAGCTCTTTCGCTCTGTAGAGGTGGCATTGATCACTGTTGTTGATTTCTAAATATTCTGTTAACTTATCAATCCCGATTAGGGAGATATTCCTGGCTATTTAATGGATCAAAGTTTTCTTTTAGTTTGAATCATAAATGTTTCAATTGGGAATCAGGTGGGCTAATTCGTCCACAGGTAAAATTTGAATTGTGGGTTTAAGTTAGAAGTGTATAAATACCACTCTCTAGTCTATATCCATATAAACATCACTAATCTCGGCTTTTTACTCACTGGAGGTAGTATAAGTCAACATGAATTTGCGTGGAACATTCTAGTCTCTCTCTCTCTTTTTTTTATTTTTTTATTTTTTAACTCCATTTGTTATTTTGTAATACAGTGCTAGTGATTTAGGTGCCCTCCAGCAGCTTCTGATTGATCAACCTAACATTCCCAAAGAAGAGGGTATGTTTGAAACGACAAAAAAACGAGCAACTCAAGTTACATTTGAGTTTATAATCACACACATCATTGTAACCTATTGGGTGAAAAGGATTGAGTTTTGTTGTCATCATTCGTTAGCAATTAAAGAATTGTTGTAGTAGTTAACAGGAAGCTTAAAGACATTAGGACAAAGATGGCTTGAAGAACATTGTACTTTAAACTTTTTTAAAATTTTCTTTTACCAAAAGTTTTTTTTTTTTTTTTAATGGATTGCTAGTTTCTGTATTGACCCTTTTTTTGTTGCTTTTATTACTATTTGATGTTCATGCACCGACTGATATTATCATTTGCAGTGCAAGATATATTTGATGCCATATTTGCTGAAGAGATTTGTTGACAACGGGTGACTTTATCGGAACAAATAGAAAATGCAGCACCGTGCAACAGTTTGCTAGTCGGAAATGTAGAATGTTTAAATGCGACAGTTTGTTAGCTGGGTTCTGATTATTGCTTGAATGCTTGAACAAATGAGAGTTTTAACCGATTGATTATTAAGAGGATTAGCGAAAACATTGATTAAGCTATGTTTCTTGGTGTGTATTTCAATTTCATATACTTGTGAACAGGATTACCAAAAATATTGGTTAAGCTTTCTTCTTCAGTTGTATTTCAATCTCAGACCGTTGTTCTTGTTTACTTGAATGCAACTAACACAATCCAGAAAATGATCTTGTTTAATTGAATGTAACTAACACAATCCAGGAAAAGATATGTTTCTTCTTAGTATGTATATAACTTTTAATGAAAGATATTATCTTTGTTACAAGTAAAACGACTTCAAATTCGACAAATTTGGTTGATGCACAAGTTGAAAACTCTTAGTATGTATACAACTTTTAATGAAAGATATCTTTGTTACAAGTAAAACGTCTTCAAATTCGACAAATTTTGTTGATGCACAAGTTGAAAACTAAAATAGCGGATGTTAATGTAAAAGTTGTAAACTCAATAACATTTTGGTGGATGTTAATGTAAAAAATGTATTGACAACCGATGGCATCGTGACAGTGTGATCACTTTCACACCTCCGAACTCATTTCTTTTACAATCTTCATTTGCGAAATGTTATAAAATTTTGTCCAAAATTTCGTTAAAAGCATAACAAAAGTTAGTTACATGACTAACCTTCACCTTCCTTACGCTTTGTTAGATTCCGTTAACACTAATACCACTGATACCGCCACCCCCGACAACTAAAGTAGATACATTTAAGTTTAAAAAGTGAAAACGGTGTTCACCACAACTCATTCAATCACATATAAATTCTGGAACACCAAATGAGCCCCTACTAATTTTATGGAGACAGATAATTCCTCGATAAATCAACATTGATATCACAATTATTTTTCTCAGTTGTGATTCAAGACACCACATTGCAAAATTGATAACAAAAATCTATCTCGACCAGATATTTCGTGGTCACGACAATATTCATAATCCAACCTACTATTCCGTCCCAAAATGAATGCCCAATTTTAAAGGAAAAAAACATGAGAATAAATCATACAACTGGGCTCAAACCTAATGAAGACTCACCACACTAAAGAATAAAGAAAAACAAAAAGGAACAAAGATAACATGTAGTCACTGCTACATACATAGGATAGCATGAAACATCAATGTACACAATAGTAAGTTACTCTTCACTTTCCACATACATCAAATAACAGGAGTTGTACACAGGGTTTAGTGTTCGATTTCCATTAAAACACATGGTAAATGAAATTTAGACTAAAAAATTAAAAACAACAACTTAGCCATAAGTCAATAACTGCAACCACAATTAAAACCGGAATTTGCCAATATTCAATCTCCTATCTCATCATTGTTACTACCACAACTTTCCATTTTTTACAGTGACCTTCAATGGACCTTGATGTATGGATCAATTGCTGAATTAATACCATTTTCAGTTTTTTATAAGTAGTTTTCTAAACACAGTTTTCATAGCACTTATTCATGCATACGGAGGTTCATGCCAAGGGAGTGGGAAAGTAAGGTTAATATGGGTCGTTAGATTAATTAAAGAGAATCAATTCTAGCAATTTTGGTGCGGCAATTATTTTTGCTTTGTATTTGTATTTTAAAATAGATTTTTAGTATACTCCAATACCTCAAACTTATGCTCATGAAAATTTCAAAGAGTGTATGTACAGAGTATACCATTGAAATTTATTTGTATCAATTTTTTATATGTTTTTAATAACCGAATTGCAATATTACTAGTATTAAGACCCATAACTCATTCCATTGTGATGATCTACCGAATCATGATATAAGTATTGAGGTGTCTAACTACAAATTAACCTAGTTTGTAGTTTTGACAATAGTCATTCAATTTTTATTCTCCTAAACATGAATAAGGTGCATGCTTGTATATTGAGCGAATTGCAATTTGGTTACTTCAGTTTGTACAACATGCAATTTAGTTCCCATGTTTATAAACTTTGCAACATAAAGCTACATTTTTTGTACAACTTGCAATTTAGTTCCCATGTGTACGCGCGCCTGTGTTTTTTAGAGTTAAGTACCTTTTTGGTCCATGAACTTTTAATTTTATTTACTTTTTCGTCCCGAGACTATAATTTTTTACTTAAGAGTCCTTGAACTTGGCATTTGTTTCATTAATTGGTCCTTCCGTCAGTTTTCCGTCTATGTTGCTGTTAAATATGCTGATGTGCCGTCATGACCTCATCATTTTGCTTATGTGGCATGCACACGGTGCTCAAGTGAAAATGCAAGGGGTTAAAATGTTTAAATGTTAAACTTTTGGCCTTCCGAATATTTCTCATACATATTAGGGGCTAAATCTAAAATAACAACCCTATTATAATCTCAGATCGTGTGAAGGCTCCCCCTCCCCGTCGTTCATCTCCTTCTTTGTCGGTAGCCCCACTGTCCAATCAATTTCATTCTCCGGCGTCATCCCCATCGATCCCAACCCTTCATCACCCTTCTCATCCTGACTACCTTCATCCCACAGTTATCGCCTTCTATTCCCAGTGAGAAGCTGTCTGTCGCGCCCCAGACCTGTGGTCCTACTTGGCCCCACGCTAGGGACACGATTGGAAGACGTTATAAAACACCTTTAGAAAATTTTTCGAAATATACTTTCATAAAGTTTAACAAATCCACACTTGAAGTTCAAAGACTTCCACTGACTTTCAAACAAACTTTCACAAACGAAACTATTTAGCCCGAAGGCTTACAAACCTTTATACAAATGTACTCACACCAACATTATCCAAAATATAGGTGTTAAAAGATGATGAAGTCAAGGAAACTCTACCCAAAAGGTTATACATTTATGTAATGTAACCTTGACAAAACAAAACCCAACTCTTACCACTTTCAACGTCCTCCCGTGCCAAAGTGTCCTATCCCCTGGACTTGCTTTTATCTAAAACAGTAAACAAATAAGGGGTGAGAATGAATCTCAGTAACCTACTAAAATGCAACTACGTTACATGCTGATATGCTAATCATAAAGAAACAATATCAACAAATAATCATATAGCATATAGCACATAACATGAGAGGCTCCCTATCGCCAACCGTCCCATACCGGTTGGAAATAACGACCAACTCATCATACAACACATAGTGTAGGAGTAAACACTCCTACGAGAATACCAAGCCAAGGTTTACCGAAGTAACATAACCATCTGAGAAAACCAGTTGAGAAAACCATCTGAGCAGCATAAATAGCTGAAGCCGGGATCCCGAAATCCAAACCATAACCAATAGAACCAAAGTAACAACGGGGCAGCATCAATAGCTGAAGCAGGTTCCGGAACCATATAACACAACAACAACAATAGCGGGAGAAAATGACACAAAGTCATACCCCTAAATGCTCACGCAAGGGAGCGAGTTCATCCCATCCAAGGCCAATCTGGACTGAGGATAAAGGTACCAGTGGACAACCTTATAGTGAACTTGGCTTGTGCGCCACTATAATTCTCCCATTGCCCGACTCAAGGTACCAATGGAAAACCTTATAGGGAACTTAACTTGTGCCCCTATAATTCTCCCACTGCCCGACTCAACAACACAAGACCAGCTGGACTTTACACGAGAGCACAGTATTAAATACTTGCTAAACAACAACAACCAAGGCAATGATTCTAAAATAAGGAACCAAGCCAAACACATCAAAAGATGCAAACACGTCACTCATAAAAGAGTTCACAACATTGACATTAGGTCACAACACAATCCTTTATTAATGACATTAAGTATTATCCAACAATGACATTAAGTCTCATTCAATAATGACATTAAGTCTAATTCAACATTGACATTAACATATTTGTTAAAGTATTCCAATCTCACTTAGGATCCGAACACCTAGACACGTCATAAAGTTAACACCCATCGCATCTAATTGTGCCTAATCAAATAGAACAAAACCATTTGATTTATCTGGATAACCACCAACTCTATTGCATAGTATTCGAAAATATCTTTCCAACGGTAGTTTACATGTCCAAAACGGAGTCCGGATGAATAAGTTATGGCCTCCGGAAGATTGAGCCATTTTCTGGAACAGTGTGCTGTCGCCCACAAAAAGTGTGAGGTCGCCCACTTCCTAAATGTACCAAACTTTCACTCCTTTCGTCCTAAATTCTCAGAAATACTAACATACTCTCAACCTAACCTATACATAACGATTAAACCCATTTTCAGTCACCTAAATGCCCAAAAATTAACATCCAAAACCATAGAATTTTATTACTCATTCCGTTCCACCGTCCCAAAAGTATAACACATACTTAATTAAACGTTGTAGCATTTCTATAACTACAAACTCAGTACCAAACACCTCTAGTACTCATTGCACTCAACCCAGACCAATAATACCAACTTTCCCCAAATAATAACACACTTCACAAATTGCACCACAATTGTCACATACAACAATTATATGACCATTTTAACATTTAAAGGGGGATTAGTAACTTACCTATCCCGGAAAAGTATCGAGAAAAATAGATTTGATCGGTTATAAATGATCTACTCAACGCCCTGAACATTTATATATTTTAGATTTTAAAACGGAGTAATAAATAAAATGATAGAAATTAAACAAGAGAAATAACTTACTCATTTCATCTTCAACGCCAGAGAGAGGAAAGTGAATTAGTGTGTGTGTGTGTGTGTTGCTTTACACAGAGAAAGTGAAAAATGGGAGGATAAGTATGCATTCATGATATTTATATACTTCCACTAAGGCCCTTCCGCTTTCAATTCTAACAACTAAACCCCTCTAGTTATATTTTCACAAAGGACCCTAAGGTTTCAACTTAATCAATTAACTCCTTTAATCATTATTACTACCAACTAAATAAATAACACAATTAATCTAACTATATGTACAAGTCATAAAATATGATGCAACACATAAAATGCACACATAAGTTCAAATTAAAATCCCCAAAAATATAAAATAAATAGGGTCGGGTTTTGGGGTCGTTACAATCACTCCCCTTAAAGAAAATTCGTCCCGAATTTTAGGGTTACTTACCACACGAATCAAATAACCAAAGGTATTTCCATTCAAGTATCTTTAGAGGTTGAAGTAGACTTGTGAGTCTTTGATGTTCAGCTTTAACCTGTTGATAAATCAAACACTTGATACGTAATCCACTATTCCCCATTTCATATTATTCCACTAGAAATGCTGCTTCAAATTAGGATACATCTTGGTACTCTTGGGGTAAGTAATATACTTGAACTCGTAATCCTCATCAAGAATTTGACGTTTAATTCCATCAATGTTGGTACACATAACTGCCCTCTATAAGTTAATACTCCTTCAAGACTAAAAGAAATATCTTCAACTTTTCTATCTTTGGTTTATCCACTATCTTTCTCAACACGAGGTCATTCTGTTGAGCATCTTTTATCCGTTGAATTAAGGTTAGCAAATCCCGAATATTCACAATTATCACCCCATGTCTCAATTCATGTAGACACCAATCCCGTACATCCTCTAACATCTTCTACCCTAGGACCATCCTCGAAACTATGTAAGATTTCTGACTAATAGTATCTACAACCATGTTTG
This sequence comes from Campanula takesimana, assembly GCA_026119855.1. Classification (NCBI taxonomy): domain Eukaryota; kingdom Viridiplantae; phylum Streptophyta; class Magnoliopsida; order Asterales; family Campanulaceae; genus Campanula; species Campanula takesimana. The sequence continues at coordinate 878,332 of JAOWBW010000027.1, read as the reverse complement.
CCTTGCCCAGATAATAAGAGGTGGTGCAATCATAATCCCTCAAAAGTTCCATTCATCTACGCTGTCGATTTGTAAAAATCTCAAACATTGTTTCATTAAGATAATGTTTCCACTTATGTAACGCAAAAACAATCGCAACAAGTTCCATGTCATAGGTCGGATAGTTCTGTTCACAAGAAGTTGACTTCCTCGAAGCATCACTGTAAATAACCATCATTCCCATTAGGTAACGCAAGAATCAGTACAATGGTCAATCTCTTCTTTGATTCCTCAAAACTGACTTGACATTTTTCATCCCACATATATGGTACATTCTTTTAAGTCCACTGAGTGAATGGTGTAGCAGTCTTGAAAAACCCCTCAATAAATCTTCGATAATACTCCGCTAAACCCAGAAAATTTCGCAAATAACGGCTTCCCTCGGAGCCTAGACGAAACCATTCGCAAATATTATTCATGTTCCTCTCAAGATTTAGAATAAACAAGGATATTACCGATAAAGACAACCACAAAGGTATCAAGATAAGGTTTGAAAACCTGATTCATCATATCCATGAAAACAACTAGAGCCATTCTGTAAGGTGCCTCAGATATAGGAGATGTACCTGGAAGTAAGTCAATACAGAACTCGATTTCCCGGTCAGGAGGCATAGAGTACTCAGTAGAAAACACATCAGGAAATTCTTTAACAATAGGCATATCCTCTATTTCAGGCAACCCTTTAGTAGTATCAAGAACAATGGCCAAGAATCCCACACAACCACGATTCAATAACCTCCTAGCCTTCACATAAGAAATAATACGAATCTCTCTACCCCAGGGAATAGTTTCAAAAGTAAATTTAAGAACATCAGGGATAGAAAATGTAACCACCTTTTCAGCACAATCAACAGATGCATGATATTTACCCAAACAATCTATACCTAAGATAATATCAAAATCTTATAATGGTAAGATAACTAAATCAGCAGGTAAAACATGCTCACGTATACACACATCACAAGAATTCAACACCTCATTGGTCACCAAACACTCCCTTATAGGAGTAGACACCTCTAACACATAAGGTAGAGATTCAGAAGACAAATGCAATCGAGAAGCAAAATGCACAGACACATAAGAATGCGATGAACCAGGGTCTATAAGTGTACGTGCTCTCAAACTAGACACATAAATAATACCTCCTATCGCATTAGAGGAATCTGAAGCCTGTTGTTGAGTAATGGCAAAGACATGACCCTGCACCTTAGGCTTTCCTAAAGAATCCCTCTTCTGGCCCTGAGAAGACCCAACTGCACTTCCCGATGCCTGTACTTTAAATCTAGGGCAATCCTTTCGAAAATGACCCAACTGTCCACAATTCAAACATTTGCCCTGCTTCTTCCAACATATTTCTTCTGAATGCCCTTCTTTCTGACAATAATTACAGACTCCTCTGTTCTGACTCCCTGAAGTGTTACTTTGATTTCTATCACCTGACTGTCCTTGAGAAGACCCTTTGAGTTGTGAAGATCCACCTTGATCAATTAACTCCTTTAATCATTATTACTACCAACTAAATAAATAACACAATTAATCTAACTATATGTGCAAGTCATAAAATATGATGCAACACATAAAATGCACACATAAGTTCAAATTAAAATCCCTAAAAATATAAAATAAACAGGGTCGGGTTTTGGGGTCGTTACACTGTCTCAAACTTAAACCTAGATCTGGAAATATAAGAAAACCGGCGGCGCTCCCTCCTCTCTCACTCTCTGTTTATTCTCCCTTCGAATGTCTTCAGCTCCCTCCTCTCCGCCGCCGCCTCAACGAGTTGTACGCAGGGTAGAAGTCGGGTTTCAGATCTGGATTTTTTTTTCTGTTTTCTCTCTTCTTGACATTTCATTTCTGGGTATTATTTGTTGTTAGATTGGTGGTTGCAGTGGAATTGGGATGGTTGGTGATGATATTGTGATTTGGGTAACTAATGGAGGAATCGCCAAATTAGCTTTGAATCTGGGTTGCTTCTTTTCTTTTTTTTGAATTTTAAATTTTGAGGATTTGGATCCTTCTGTGTTTGATGTGATATGGCGATGGATTTTGATTTTGACTTTGGAAGGGCGGTGTTAATGGTGATTGTGGTGGCTGCAATTTTGGTGTTGGGTTACTAATGGAGGCAAAGGTGGTGGTGACGGTGATATGTCATGGTTGTGGTGCGGTGGTGATGGTGTATGGTGGGGGGATGATGATGAGGGATGAGGATTTGGAGATGAATTATTTTTTATGATTTACACTTTCACCCTTTAATTTAACTGAAATGTTCAAACCAACATCTCACTGGCTTAGTCAGCACCACGTCTGCAAAATGATGAGGTAATTATGCCACATCAGCGAATTTGACGGGAATGTGGACGGCGTATTGACGGAAGGACCAATTAATGACACAAATGCCAAGTTCAAGGACTCTTAAGTAAAAAATTATAGTCTCGGGACGAAAAAGTAAAAAATTAAAAGTTCACGGACCAAAAAGGTACTTAACTCGTGTTTTTTTAGGTTCTTTTAGTTTGTTACTATCTTTTATGGGTTGTATAAGGATTGATTTTTTTTTTTTTTTGATAGGTGATACAAAATCCCAAGAATCATGGATCCTTAATTATTATTCGTGGCATTGGAGATGCCATCTTGACAAAGCAGATGGAATCCTTGCAAAGTATTTTGCTTCACCCCCGCCCCCATTCTAGAAGCTCTGAAATCGTGATGTTATGGATTCTGTTGGTCTCAGAAGGGCAACAAGGGTATGAAAAATGCTAGGGGGGGGTGAATAGCGTTTTAAAATTCTTTTCAAACCCTTTTGCAAATCAATGTCTTATGCGCATAGTTCTCAAATAAGCAGTATAGCGCGCAGAGAGAGTGTGAAATGCACATCGAAAATTTAAGCAGCTACTGCTCAGGGAAGCTGCGCAGCGACTAAAAACGCACGCGCTAAGTTTTGGCTAAAAAGTTGGATAAAATAGGTTCTAAGGCGATAAGCAATAACAATCACAGCAGCAAAAGATATAATCTGATAAGATCAAACAAAGCAGTAATTCAGAAATAACTAAGCAGGAAATAAATAGCAGGAATAATGAACAAGCTATTTGGAGAGATTCGATCGGAAAGATCTACGTCCTCTACCAAATGGTTAGTCTTGGATTTTCTAACTATGAGATTTATATTGATATGAGTAGCTTTTACAAGATTACAAAGAATCAAAACTCAAATCAAAATCTATTCTATGAAGAACAAATCCTTGACTAAACCGGTATTTCTCAAGAAGTTAGATCTAAATGATGAAAGCTTCAAGAGGTGTGTGTGTGTGTCAAATTCTGGGCTCTAAGAATCTATGAGATGAAGAGCACGAAGAATTATGGCGTTACAAGGCTTAGGATCTGGGCAGGAGTTTGAAGGTATGAAGGTTTGAAGGTTGTTTAGAAAATCTGGGAAACTAAGCAGCAATCTTCAGAACTTCAGTATTTCTAGCAGGAACTCAAGCAACTTGGAAATGAAGATGAGCAAGCTATTTATAGCTGAGAGCTTGAATATAGCCATTGGTGCTCAGAGCAAGGACAATGAGCTGGCACAATGTGATAGGTGCGCATGTGTCACGACCCGAAAACTAGGCTCTATTTTATTAGTAATAAATAATTATTATTTATTTATTTGCTTATTATTTATCTAAATTATTATTTATTTAAATGTATGGGTGCATTTTATGTGTCGTAATAATTATGCATAGCATTTTATGTGGGTCCTTTGTGCTAGTGTAGAAGTGTTGAGTCTTATTTGTTAGTGGGGAGTTTGTTTGTAGAGAGTAGTAGTAAGGGAGGGGTCTAAGTGTGGAAGCCAAGAAATTTCGAGTTCCGTCAACTTTGAGAATTTACAAGTAAGTTACTTTTCCCCCATTTTAATGCTAAAATGTTCATATCAAGTTCATATAATGCTTTTGTTGTTATATTGGAAGTTTGGATGAGTTTGCAATTTATTTGGAATTTATTTGGGTTTTTGGTCAAAAATGGTGATTTTGAAAGGTTGGTTTTGATTCTTGGTTTTAGTTTATAAATGGTGTATTTAGATCCCCTTTCTAGTTAAAAGATGTTTGGGTACCTTAGAAACCTTGTTGGGAGTGTTGATTTTGAGTATTTGGTGTTTTGGGTGAGTTTTGGCCCGAAAATGGTGAACCTTGGATGAATCTGGGCTTTGTTCATCTGGCACGGTCGTGCTCCTTTATTTGGCACGGTCGTGCCACAATTCACTTTCCCTCTCGTAAGGTCTGGCACGGTCGTGCTCTTTTATTTGGCACGGTCGTGCCACAATTCCCTTTTCTCCCGTCTTGGTTGGCACGGTCGTGCCATTTTCTTAGGCACGGTCGTGCCAATATGCCAAAATTGCCTTTCCTCTCGAAATGTCTGGCACGGTCATGCCACTTTCTTAGGCACGGTCGTGCCAAGCTAAAATTCTGGTATATTCTTCCTTTTTCTTCTAAAATTGTTTCCTCCATAACTTTCTCATCCGGACTCCGTCTTAGGCGTGTAAACTATCGTTTCGAAGCTCTCTTAGAGTAATACAAGATAGTATAGGTTGTTCGGTTAAGTGATAAGTTTTATATTTCGGGATTTTATTGGGTGTTTGGGCATCGTATGATGTGTTCGTGGTTGTTCCAATCGAATTGACTTTCGAGTAAGACTTGGTCTAGGTTTTAGGCGATGTCCCATAGTACCTAGAGGGTTGTGGTTGAACACCAAAGTGTATTCATTCTGATTCCTACTTTGGAATTTCAGGTGTGATGAGATGGTTGAGTTCATAGTCCTAGTACATCTTTATGAGTAAATGTTTAGGATAATTTTGGGTTATAGTCGTTGTACTATTTGTGAGCGACCGTTTGGGTTGTGATCTTTATGATTAACTCGTGGGTATCATCTTTGGAATGTATCTGGTATGGTTTCTCTTTATGAAATTACGGTACTCTAATAATCATTGTTGTTGTGCTCTTTATGAGAAATTCCGTTTATCGTTGTTGTGCTCTTTTATGAGAAACTTCTTGTGTTCGTTGTTGTTGAACTCTTCATGAGTAATCGTTTGCATCTTTATGGTGATTAATTGGTGTGGTTCCCTACTTTGGAACCTTAAGTTGTTATTCATGCTAAAATATTATTACTTAGCATTTAATTAGAAGCCCAGCTGGCATATTTGTTGCATCGGGCGATGGGAAGGATTATAATGGCAAAGCCAAGTCCATTATAATGTTGACCATTGTTTTGCCCTTACTATACCCCTTCTCCAGATTGGCCTTGGAAAGGATAAGTCAGCGTTCCTTTGTGAATGCATCTGGCTAATGGGCATGACTTTGTGTCATGGTCCTTGTCCCTTGTGACACTTTTATGATTTGGTTCCGGTACCGGGGTTTTCTCTTCGAGCTTTCATGCTGCTATGAAGATGTTGATTGTTGATTATTGAAGCTGCGCAGCGATCCTTTATTTGGATGTACCAGTTTGGAAAACCTTGGCTATATCCTTTGTTATGTGTTTATTTCCGCTGCTATCTGTTATGTGATAAATGCTATGTGCTATGTGATATTTATTATTGCTTATTGCTTCTTGCATCATAGCATGTCATGTAGTTGCATTAGTAACTTACTGAGATTTTATCTCACCCCGTTTATTTCCATCTTTGTTTTTTCCTTAACCCCCCCCCAGGAGGAAAAGGATTAGGATTCGCGGATCGAGGAGGACGTCGAGAGGTTTGAGATTTTGGGGCAGGTTGTTATGGATCGGTTTACATTATTTAAATGTATAACCTTTTGGGGATAGTTTTACCACTATTGACGTCATTAAGAATTGTAATATTTTGTATCTTTGGTGTGAGCTTGTGGAGCTTACACTAGTTGTTTTATGGTGTTGTTAAACTTGGATTTTCCAAACCTTGTATTAAAATCTTTTGGTTCAAAATGGAATTTTTAACTTCTATATTTTAGAGTTTTGGTTTTAAGTCGACGTCCAGCTCGCGGTCTCGGGCCCGCGGGGTTCGGGGTCGCGACAGTTGGTATCAGAGCTATGGTTTAGCTCTATGTATAAGTATAGGTAGACTAGAATGGCCTAGGAGGGTAGATGGGTTCGGAGTGAGTAACGATGAGTATTTTATGCAGGTATTTGTTTGTGATGGCTAGAAGAAGAGCTGGTGAAGGCATCAGTGGGATTCAGAATCAGGATGGTCTACGGGAAGAAAGCCGTGTAATGTTTCAGGACAGGTTTGAAGCGGCCGTGAAAGCAATTCGTGACCAAGGACCGAGAGAGGAACATGTAGCACCTCCGCGATATGGGTTGGAGCAGTTCGTGAAGTTGAAACCAAGTGAGTACGACGGTGAGCCTGATGTGAAGAAGGCCGAGCTATGGATGGAATCGATGGAGAGAATCTACGAGATCTTTGGTTGCACTGATGAGGATAGGGTTCTGTTTTCATCTTATAAGCTCGTGGGGGCTGCGGAACATTGGTGGAAGGCACTGAAGACCAGTTGGGATGCGAATCTTGTACCATATCCTTGGGAGTGGTTCGTGAGGAAATTCAAGGATCATTTTATCTCTCTAGTGAATCAAAACCGGAAAGAGATCGAGTTCCTCAGCTTAGAGCAAGGCATGATGTCAGTAGCACAGTACTCGGCTAAGTTCGCAGAATTAGTCAGGTGTTGTGAATACCTTGTGCGGACCGAGGAACAGAAAGCGATGAGATTAATCAGGGGTTTGAAGACATCCATCCGGACTCAGTTTATAGCACAGCGGATTCAGACTTTTCAGGATGCAGTGAATCGAGCCTACTTGATTGAGCAGAATATTAGGGAACACAAAAGGAAGACTGAAATGGTTAACCCGGGTAAGCAAGGAGGGCAGAGTAAGTCACAACAGCAACATTCGGATAACAGAGGTAATTCTGGAGTGCAAACTCGATTCAGAGGGCAACTTCAAGGGCAACCAACAGTAGGAAATCAAGGTTCTTATAAGGGGACACGAAATGGGAAGATCTGCAGCTATTGTCAGGGGGAAGGACACTCAGAAGATAAGTGTTGGAAGAAACAGGGAAAATGTGTTAATTGTGGTCGGTTTGGGCACTTTGCGAGAGACTGTACTAAATTCAGATATCAATCATCGGGAAGTGGAGCTGGTACTGCACAGGGTCAGAAGAGAGATGCTTCGGGGAACCCTAAGGTATAGGGCATAGTAATTGTGATCAATCAGTACTCCCCAGGTAACGGGTAATTTCAGGAGGTATTATTTTGCGTCGTGAGAGCGAGCGCGTGCATTTTAGGATCATCGCATTTATGTGTTTCTGTGCATTAGTTGCATTTAATTCTTCTGAGTCTTTGACTTATGTGTTGTAGGTGTCTACTCCTATGGAGGAGTTTAGAGTATCTGATGAAGTCTTATGTGCTTATGATGTGCTTAAGTATGGTTATGTCTTACCTGCTAAATTAGCCATGTTGCTATTACAAGATTTTGATGTTACTACTGCTTTAGTCTATTGTTGTAGGGGGATTGTTATATTCTCCATTCCTAATTTCTTAAAACTGTTTGAGACCGTTCCTTGGGTAGAATTATACTCACCTTTCCTTATTTGGGATTTGAATATATAACTTAGGTGGGTGACAATGGGATGTCTATACCAATTATTGGGTGTATTTATCGTTTGTTAAAAATTTCTATTTTATTTCTGAATAGTACCTAGTATTGGGGAGAACCTTGGGTTAAATTGAGTTGTTATAGTACAAGGTTGTAGTGCTAATATTTAGATCAATGTCCTTATGGCATCGGTTGGGTTATAAGAGTTGAGGATTCAAATTGAGGATTTCTGGATAGGAGATTTTGTTTACTTGTAGTGCATCTACGTGAGCGCATCGGAATTGGATAGTATGAGGAAAAGCAGGATGTGTTATGGGATATGAGTATATTATGGAAGTTATAATCATCGATAGTGGTGAGCGCGTAAGTTTGAAAAGACTAAGCACATTTCGGGAGAGTAATAAATTGCGACCTATATCAACGGCATTTTGAGTTTTAGTTAAAGGGGTGTTCTATGATCCTAAATCTTGTCTTGGTGGCATTTCTTATTTTGGATTACAAATAAGTGAAGAAAGCTGAGTATAAATACTCGGGCATATTAAAGAATACTATGATTTGGTATTGGGTCAGTTGGAAGGTGACTAGCTAATTGGGTTATTATGATGGTAGTACCATTGAGCTTAAGTATCATTAAGTCAATAAATATATGCGTGAGAGCCTCACTAGGGTTTACTATTGAATTTAGAGTTCGTTGAATTCCTTTGGGTATATGAGCACAGATTATGACTTAATTGGAAGTTAGAGGAAATCTTTTGAAGATGAAATTTGGGTCTTTTTTTTTTTTTGCGGACTATTGAGTATATTAAATGATTTAGGCTTCAAGACCAGATTAATGAAGGGATGAGAGTATAACATAGATTTAAGTGGACACCTTGTACGAGAAATTTTGGGGTTGGTATGGCACTATTTATTTAAGGTGTTAACTCAAAGTGAAGACACTATAATGGTAATCCATAGAGATATAGCCATTTCGATGAATATTGTGGAAATAGAACTTTCTTTAACCATTTTATATTTTAAAAGCTAAATTGGGCTCGGGATGGTGATGTTTTGAATTTCTGGGGAATACTACTAAGTATGAGATTTACAAAAGGAGACACCTTTGCTGTGTAATTAAGGTTGTGAATAAGGTGAGCTTGGGATATCTCGAGAGTTATGTTTGGGAGCAATTGGGATTCTCCAATTTTGATTATGGATTCTAATTAGTAGTGAATGTTATGATTGAAGGAAGTTATGTGCGAGAGGTCGTGGTATTGTGAACATTATTTAGGGTTACTACGTGGTGGTTTAGAATGGACAATTGAGGAATTTGAGAAACGGCGGAACTATCGTATCCGTAGCTATTGGGTCTTTCGGGTAAGTCTCGTTAAAATTCGGGTCGAATTTTCTTTAAGGGGGAGTGAATGTCACGACCCGAAAACTAGGCTCTATTTTATTAGTAATAAATAATTATTATTTATTTATTTGCTTATTATTTATCTAAATTATTATTTATTTAAATGTATGGGTGCATTTTATGTGTCGTAATAATTATGCATAGCATTTTATGTGGGTCCTTTGTGCTAGTGTAGAAGTGTTGAGTCTTATTTGTTAGTGGGGAGTTTGTTTGTAGAGAGTAGTAGTAAGGGAGGGGTCTAAGTGTAAGTTTGGTTTTAATCATCTTCCCCCTCCTCCCTCACCTCCCTCACTCTTTCACTCATCTTTCCCAGCCATCTCTCTCCCTCTCTCTAACATTTGGGTAAGTTTTCTTTCCCTTACTTCTCTCTTCATTTTCTCCATCTTCCTCTTGTTATTTCTCATTTCTTAAAACATGAATCTTGTTTAGATCGTCGATAGGATCGTAGGAAGCCAAGAAATTTCGAGTTCCGTCAACTTTGAGAATTTGCAAGTAAGTTACTTTTCCCCCATTTTAATGCTAAAATGTTCATATCAAGTTCATATAATGCTTTTGTTGTTATATTGGAAGTTTGGATGAGTTTGCAATTTATTTGGAATTTATTTGGGTTTTTGGTCAAAAATGGTGATTTTGAAAGGTTGGTTTTGATTCTTGGTTTTAGTTTATAAATGGTGTATTTAGATCCCCTTTCTAGTTAAAAGATGTTTGGGTACCTTAGAAACCTTGTTGGGAGTGTTGATTTTGAGTATTTGGTGTTTTGGGTGAGTTTTGGCCCGAAAATGGTGAACCTTGGATGAATCTGGGCTTTGTTCATCTGGCACGGTCGTGCTCCTTTATTTGGCACGGTCGTGCCACAATTCACTTTCCCTCTCGTAAGGTCTGGCACGGTCGTGCTCTTTTATTTGGCACGGTCGTGCCACAATTCCCTTTTCTCCCGTCTTGGTTGGCACGGTCGTGCCATTTTCTTAGGCACGGTCGTGCCAATATGCCAAAATTGCCTTTCCTCTCGAAATGTCTGGCACGGTCGTGCCACTTTCTTAGGCACGGTCGTGCCAAGCTAAAATTCTGGTATATTCTTCCTTTTTCTTCTAAAATTGTTTCCTCCATAACTTTCTCATCCGGACTCCGTTTTAGGCGTGTAAACTATCGTTTCGAAGCTCTCTTAGAGTAATACAAGATAGTATAGGTTGTTCGGTTAAGTGATAAGTTTTATACTTCGGGATTTTATTGGGTGTTTGGGCATCGTATGATGTGTTCGTGGTTGTTCCAATCGAATCGACTTTCGAGTAAGACTTGGTCTAGGTTTTAGGCGATGTCCCATAGTACCTAGAGGGTTGTGGTTGAACACCAAAGTGTATTCATTCTGATTCCTACTTTGGAATTTCAGGTGTGATGAGATGGTTGAGTTCATAGTCCTAGTACATCTTTATGAGTAAATGTTTAGGATAATTTTGGGTTATAGTCGTTGTACTATTTGTGAGCGACCGTTTGGGTTGTGATCTTTATGATTAACTCGTGGGTATCATCTTTGGAATGTATCTGGTATGGTTTCTCTTTATGAAATTACGGTACTCTAATAATCATTGTTGTTGTGCTCTTTATGAGAAATTCCGTTTATCGTTGTTGTGCTCTTTTATGAGAAACTTCTTGTGTTCGTTGTTGTTGAACTCTTCATGAGTAATCGTTTGCATCTTTATGGTGATTAATTGGTGTGGTTCCCTACTTTGGAACCTTAAGTTGTTATTCATGCTAAAATATTATTACTTAGCATTTAATTAGAAGCCCAGCTGGCATATTTGTTGCATCGGGCGATGGGAAGGATTATAATGGCAAAGCCAAGTCCATTATAATGTTGACCATTGTTTTGCCCTTACTATACCCCTTCTCCAGATTGGCCTTGGAAAGGATAAGTCAGCGTTCCTTTGTGAATGCATCTGGCTAATGGGCATGACTTTGTGTCATGGTCCTTGTCCCTTGTGACACTTTTATGATTTGGTTCCGGTACCGGGGTTTTCTCTTCGAGCTTTCATGCTGCTATGAAGATGTTGATTGTTGATTATTGAAGCTGCGCAGCGATCCTTTATTTGGATGTACCAGTTTGGAAAACCTTGGCTATATCCTTTGTTATGTGTTTATTTCCGCTGCTATCTGTTATGTGATAAATGCTATGTGCTATGTGATATTTATTATTGCTTATTGCTTCTTGCATCATAGCATGTCATGTAGTTGCATTAGTAACTTACTGAGATTTTATCTCACCCCGTTTATTTCCATCTTTGTTTTTTCCTTAACCCCCCCCAGGAGGAAAAGGATTAGGATTCGCGGATCGAGGAGGACGTCGAGAGGTTTGAGATTTTGGGGCAGGTTGTTATGGATCGGTTTACATTATTTAAATGTATAACCTTTTGGGGATAGTTTTACCACTATTGACGTCATTAAGAATTGTAATATTTTGTATCTTTGGTGTGAGCTTGTGGAGCTTACACTAGTTGTTTTATGGTGTTGTTAAACTTGGATTTTCCAAACCTTGTATTAAAATCTTTTGGTTCAAAATGGAATTTTTAACTTCTATATTTTAGAGTTTTGGTTTTAAGTCGACGTCCAGCTCGCGGTCTCGGGCCCGCGGGGTTCGGGGTCGCGACAGTTGGTATCAGAGCTATGGTTTAGCTCTATGTATAAGTATAGGTAGACTAGAATGGCCTAGGAGGGTAGATGGGTTCGGAGTGAGTAACGATGAGTATTTTATGCAGGTATTTGTTTGTGATGGCTAGAAGAAGAGCTGGTGAAGGCATCAGTGGGATTCAGAATCAGGATGGTCTACGGGAAGAAAGCCGTGTAATGTTTCAGGACAGGTTTGAAGCGGCCGTGAAAGCAATTCGTGACCAAGGACCGAGAGAGGAACATGTAGCACCTCCGCGATATGGGTTGGAGCAGTTCGTGAAGTTGAAACCAAGTGAGTACGACGGTGAGCCTGATGTGAAGAAGGCCGAGCTATGGATGGAATCGATGGAGAGAATCTACGAGATCTTTGGTTGCACTGATGAGGATAGGGTTCTGTTTTCATCTTATAAGCTCGTGGGGGCTGCGGAACATTGGTGGAAGGCACTGAAGACCAGTTGGGATGCGAATCTTGTACCATATCCTTGGGAGTGGTTCGTGAGGAAATTCAAGGATCATTTTATCTCTCTAGTGAATCAAAACCGGAAAGAGATCGAGTTCCTCAGCTTAGAGCAAGGCATGATGTCAGTAGCACAGTACTCGGCTAAGTTCGCAGAATTAGTCAGGTGTTGTGAATACCTTGTGCGGACCGAGGAACAGAAAGCGATGAGATTAATCAGGGGTTTGAAGACATCCATCCGGACTCAGTTTATAGCACAGCGGATTCAGACTTTTCAGGATGCAGTGAATCGAGCCTACTTGATTGAGCAGAATATTAGGGAACACAAAAGGAAGACTGAAATGGTTAACCCGGGTAAGCAAGGAGGGCAGAGTAAGTCACAACAGCAACATTCGGATAACAGAGGTAATTCTGGAGTGCAAACTCGATTCAGAGGGCAACTTCAAGGGCAACCAACAGTAGGAAATCAAGGTTCTTATAAGGGGACACGAAATGGGAAGATCTGCAGCTATTGTCAGGGGGAAGGACACTCAGAAGATAAGTGTTGGAAGAAACAGGGAAAATGTGTTAATTGTGGTCGGTTTGGGCACTTTGCGAGAGACTGTACTAAATTCAGATATCAATCATCGGGAAGTGGAGCTGGTACTGCACAGGGTCAGAAGAGAGATGCTTCGGGGAACCCTAAGGTATAGGGCATAGTAATTGTGATCAATCAGTACTCCCCAGGTAACGGGTAATTTCAGGAGGTATTATTTTGCGTCGTGAGAGCGAGCGCGTGCATTTTAGGATCATCGCATTTATGTGTTTCTGTGCATTAGTTGCATTTAATTCTTCTGAGTCTTTGACTTATGTGTTGTAGGTGTCTACTCCTATGGAGGAGTTTAGAGTATCTGATGAAGTCTTATGTGCTTATGATGTGCTTAAGTATGGTTATGTCTTACCTGCTAAATTAGCCATGTTGCTATTACAAGATTTTGATGTTACTACTGCTTTAGTCTATTGTTGTAGGGGGATTGTTATATTCTCCATTCCTAATTTCTTAAAACTGTTTGAGACCGTTCCTTGGGTAGAATTATACTCACCTTTCCTTATTTGGGATTTGAATATATAACTTAGGTGGGTGACAATGGGATGTCTATACCAATTATTGGGTGTATTTATCGTTTGTTAAAAATTTCTATTTTATTTCTGAATAGTACCTAGTATTGGGGAGAACCTTGGGTTAAATTGAGTTGTTATAGTACAAGGTTGTAGTGCTAATATTTAGATCAATGTCCTTATGGCATCGGTTGGGTTATAAGAGTTGAGGATTCAAATTGAGGATTTCTGGATAGGAGATTTTGTTTACTTGTAGTGCATCTACGTGAGCGCATCGGAATTGGATAGTATGAGGAAAAGCAGGATGTGTTATGGGATATGAGTATATTATGGAAGTTATAATCATCGATAGTGGTGAGCGCGTAAGTTTGAAAAGACTAAGCACATTTCGGGAGAGTAATAAATTGCGACCTATATCAACGGCATTTTGAGTTTTAGTTAAAGGGGTGTTCTATGATCCTAAATCTTGTCTTGGTGGCATTTCTTATTTTGGATTACAAATAAGTGAAGAAAGCTGAGTATAAATACTCGGGCATATTAAAGAATACTATGATTTGGTATTGGGTCAGTTGGAAGGTGACTAGCTAATTGGGTTATTATGATGGTAGTACCATTGAGCTTAAGTATCATTAAGTCAATAAATATATGCGTGAGAGCCTCACTAGGGTTTACTATTGAATTTAGAGTTCGTTGAATTCCTTTGGGTATATGAGCACAGATTATGACTTAATTGGAAGTTAGAGGAAATCTTTTGAAGATGAAATTTGGGTCTTTTTTTTTTTTTGCGGACTATTGAGTATATTAAATGATTTAGGCTTCAAGACCAGATTAATGAAGGGATGAGAGTATAACATAGATTTAAGTGGACACCTTGTACGAGAAATTTTGGGGTTGGTATGGCACTATTTATTTAAGGTGTTAACTCAAAGTGAAGACACTATAATGGTAATCCATAGAGATATAGCCATTTCGATGAATATTGTGGAAATAGAACTTTCTTTAACCATTTTATATTTTAAAAGCTAAATTGGGCTCGGGATGGTGATGTTTTGAATTTCTGGGGAATACTACTAAGTATGAGATTTACAAAAGGAGACACCTTTGCTGTGTAATTAAGGTTGTGAATAAGGTGAGCTTGGGATATCTCGAGAGTTATGTTTGGGAGCAATTGGGATTCTCCAATTTTGATTATGGATTCTAATTAGTAGTGAATGTTATGATTGAAGGAAGTTATGTGCGAGAGGTCGTGGTATTGTGAACATTATTTAGGGTTACTACGTGGTGGTTTAGAATGGACAATTGAGGAATTTGAGAAACGGCGGAACTATCGTATCCGTAGCTATTGGGTCTTTCGGGTAAGTCTCGTTAAAATTCGGGTCGAATTTTCTTTAAGGGGGAGTGAATGTCACGACCCGAAAACTAGGCTCTATTTTATTAGTAATAAATAATTATTATTTATTTATTTGCTTATTATTTATCTAAATTATTATTTATTTAAATGTATGGGTGCATTTTATGTGTCGTAATAATTATGCATAGCATTTTATGTGGGTCCTTTGTGCTAGTGTAGAAGTGTTGAGTCTTATTTGTTAGTGGGGAGTTTGTTTGTAGAGAGTAGTAGTAAGGGAGGGGTCTAAGTGTAAGTTTGGTTTTAATCATCTTCCCCCTCCTCCCTCACCTCCCTCACTCTTTCACTCATCTTTCCCAGCCATCTCTCTCCCTCTCTCTAACATTTGGGTAAGTTTTCTTTCCCTTACTTCTCTCTTCATTTTCTCCATCTTCCTCTTGTTATTTCTCATTTCTTAAAACATGAATCTTGTTTAGATCGTCGATAGGATCGTAGGAAGCCAAGAAATTTCGAGTTCCGTCAACTTTGAGAATTTGCAAGTAAGTTACTTTTCCCCCATTTTAATGCTAAAATGTTCATATCAAGTTCATATAATGCTTTTGTTGTTATATTGGAAGTTTGGATGAGTTTGCAATTTATTTGGAATTTATTTGGGTTTTTGGTCAAAAATGGTGATTTTGAAAGGTTGGTTTTGATTCTTGGTTTTAGTTTATAAATGGTGTATTTAGATCCCCTTTCTAGTTAAAAGATGTTTGGGTACCTTAGAAACCTTGTTGGGAGTGTTGATTTTGAGTATTTGGTGTTTTGGGTGAGTTTTGGCCCGAAAATGGTGAACCTTGGATGAATCTGGGCTTTGTTCATCTGGCACGGTCGTGCTCCTTTATTTGGCACGGTCGTGCCACAATTCACTTTCCCTCTCGTAAGGTCTGGCACGGTCGTGCTCTTTTATTTGGCACGGTCGTGCCACAATTCCCTTTTCTCCCGTCTTGGTTGGCACGGTCGTGCCATTTTCTTAGGCACGGTCGTGCCAATATGCCAAAATTGCCTTTCCTCTCGAAATGTCTGGCACGGTCGTGCCACTTTCTTAGGCACGGTCGTGCCAAGCTAAAATTCTGGTATATTCTTCCTTTTTCTTCTAAAATTGTTTCCTCCATAACTTTCTCATCCGGACTCCGTTTTAGGCGTGTAAACTATCGTTTCGAAGCTCTCTTAGAGTAATACAAGATAGTATAGGTTGTTCGGTTAAGTGATAAGTTTTATACTTCGGGATTTTATTGGGTGTTTGGGCATCGTATGATGTGTTCGTGGTTGTTCCAATCGAATCGACTTTCGAGTAAGACTTGGTCTAGGTTTTAGGCGATGTCCCATAGTACCTAGAGGGTTGTGGTTGAACACCAAAGTGTATTCATTCTGATTCCTACTTTGGAATTTCAGGTGTGATGAGATGGTTGAGTTCATAGTCCTAGTACATCTTTATGAGTAAATGTTTAGGATAATTTTGGGTTATAGTCGTTGTACTATTTGTGAGCGACCGTTTGGGTTGTGATCTTTATGATTAACTCGTGGGTATCATCTTTGGAATGTATCTGGTATGGTTTCTCTTTATGAAATTACGGTACTCTAATAATCATTGTTGTTGTGCTCTTTATGAGAAATTCCGTTTATCGTTGTTGTGCTCTTTTATGAGAAACTTCTTGTGTTCGTTGTTGTTGAACTCTTCATGAGTAATCGTTTGCATCTTTATGGTGATTAATTGGTGTGGTTCCCTACTTTGGAACCTTAAGTTGTTATTCATGCTAAAATATTATTACTTAGCATTTAATTAGAAGCCCAGCTGGCATATTTGTTGCATCGGGCGATGGGAAGGATTATAATGGCAAAGCCAAGTCCATTATAATGTTGACCATTGTTTTGCCCTTACTATACCCCTTCTCCAGATTGGCCTTGGAAAGGATAAGTCAGCGTTCCTTTGTGAATGCATCTGGCTAATGGGCATGACTTTGTGTCATGGTCCTTGTCCCTTGTGACACTTTTATGATTTGGTTCCGGTACCGGGGTTTTCTCTTCGAGCTTTCATGCTGCTATGAAGATGTTGATTGTTGATTATTGAAGCTGCGCAGCGATCCTTTATTTGGATGTACCAGTTTGGAAAACCTTGGCTATATCCTTTGTTATGTGTTTATTTCCGCTGCTATCTGTTATGTGATAAATGCTATGTGCTATGTGATATTTATTATTGCTTATTGCTTCTTGCATCATAGCATGTCATGTAGTTGCATTAGTAACTTACTGAGATTTTATCTCACCCCGTTTATTTCCATCTTTGTTTTTTCCTTAACCCCCCCCCCAGGAGGAAAAGGATTAGGATTCGCGGATCGAGGAGGACGTCGAGAGGTTTGAGATTTTGGGGCAGGTTGTTATGGATCGGTTTACATTATTTAAATGTATAACCTTTTGGGGATAGTTTTACCACTATTGACGTCATTAAGAATTGTAATATTTTGTATCTTTGGTGTGAGCTTGTGGAGCTTACACTAGTTGTTTTATGGTGTTGTTAAACTTGGATTTTCCAAACCTTGTATTAAAATCTTTTGGTTCAAAATGGAATTTTTAACTTCTATATTTTAGAGTTTTGGTTTTAAGTCGACGTCCAGCTCGCGGTCTCGGGCCCGCGGGGTTCGGGGTCGCGACAGCATGTGTCCTTTGTAGCCGTTGGAGACTGAGCATGAAGACCAAATTCAAATCTTCTTCTAGAAGGTTGACAATTGTCTTTATTTGAAATGTTTTATATGAGCGCATCTCTACCGTTGAATCTGCTGAGTGTGCTTGCTTTGTCGTTTTGTGCATATATCAGTAATAGCTTTTAGAAAGCGTACATCTTCTAAGCGTTTTCCAAGGTTGGGAATAACCTCGAAATCTGAGCAGGGATTGAGAGCTGCGCAGTGAAATCCTGCACAGTTATGTCCTGTGCAGTGATATCCTGCGCAATGATATCCTGTGCAGACATTGATATTCTGCTTAGAGAGATTTCGATCCTTCTTGCTTCAAATCCTATAAACTAAGCCTATACTATAAAATGGACTATGCTAGAAATTGAAGTTATAAACTTCTTTACATAGGGTCCTAAAGTCTATAGAATACTTATAGGTGATGGTATCAATCAATTCTAATATAAGTAGGAGGGTTAAGAGATAAGCATACCCAACAATCTCCCCCTAAATGATTGATGCCATTACGTCCTATAACAAAGGCAATTCATTGTACTTGATAATAACATGTCCATAGCAATGAAAATGGTAAATCATGCCTCAAGTCAATGCACACACTAGCCAATGCTATAGATTTCTAGTCAATTCAAAAGACTAACTTACAAAATGGGAAAGACAGAAATATTATTCAGCGCATACAAATAATATGAGTTTTAGTTTAAGTATGCGTTTAAACTGAATGTTTAAACATCATGCGTAGAAAATATGAGCAGTTAAGATTATGCGCATGAGTTTGAATAAAGCATTCATTGTTCCACAAAAAATGGGTTTGAATTGAACAAGGTTTTGGAAACTAAATGATGCGATTTTCTCATTAAAACTTGAATTATAAGGAGTTGCGGATTACAAGTTTTAAAAAGCAAACAAAATGCGCACAAAACGTTGTACTTGCGCAACAAAACACAAAAAAAAAACTTACAAAGGAAAGTCTAATCTACCCTTATACGATGCAGGGCCTCACGCAGCTCGTTCTGTAAGCTATTGAACTTGTTCATAAGTTCAATCTTCAAATCTTTGCAGTGTACTCAACTGCTTGGCCCACATAAGTTGACATCCCTTTGCGCATCACTGAATTGTCATCCTGTAGCTCTTTGAAATTGGCAGAATAGGCCATCTGATGTCCAGTCATTTGATTGAAGTATGACTGTTCCACAGCTTCAATGGTATTTATGATGGTGGCCTGCGTTGCCTCAAGGCGAGTGTTAGTATGGAGGCACTGGGTGTTCACGCTGGCTTGGATATCAAACATAGCTTGGTCCATTCTTGCATTGAACCCATTAGCGAAATCCGTCATCGCTTGCGTAATACTCTCCTTGACATTTTCCAAGTTCAATGCGCTTGGCTGCGCAGCACCACCTTCAGCAATTTTCTTTAGGACTTGCTCTTCCAAGCTAGCGAACCATTCTATCAGCCCATCTTCTAGGGTCTTCTTTAATCGCCTTAAGATCTCCTTGAACCCCTCATCAATTGCTTCATAAGTACAGACATTTTCGAGCATTGCACTGATTGTCTTGAGGGAATCCAAAATTAGTTGGTCAAGTAGGTCTGGCGCACGTTCATGCACAGAAGAAGGTCCAGCAGCGAAGGTACTTGCCTTTGATTTCTCCCCCTTAATGACAGCAATCTCCAGACACTGCACATCAAGCTGCTCTTGGATAACGGTCTGCGCAGTAGCATCCTATAGTTCGTCAAAGAGAACAGAAGACCAGTCCAGGGGATCGCCATTGTAAACGGCTGCGCAGTAAGCCCATTGCTTGGAAATGAACTTACCCTTGTTTCTGTTTTTGCAGTTAACGGAGTCACCAATGATGGTGCATAGGTGGTACATCACCTCACCACACTCTTTCCTATCATGCACACTCCATTTCTTGGCAAGAGTTGGTTCTCCAACTAGTTTCCGCGCAAGCTTATCTTGCTTATCATCAGAATAGACTTCGGGCGCATCATCAACATCGAATCCGCAGAGTTTCTTGAGTGACGCAGGTACAATGCGCACTTTATAGTTCCGAACAGTTGAGCGAATAACATCGATCTTGACTCTAGTGTGCTTGTGCATCATGGTGACACGCTCTGCGTTCTCAAAGAACTCGTCAACTAAGGAGGGGATATAGAAATCCTGATCCATAGTGAAGAGGGGCAGGATTCCAGAAGTATCCATTAGATAAATAAGTTTGCGTCCCATAACATCCTTGCGCACGGCAGCCAGATCCAGTTCCCATCCTTGTATAAAATAGAAGGAATTCTGCGCAAAACAATAGATAGTTTAGACAAGCAATATTGCGCATGGAGCATTGCACATGCGCAGATAGCGCAGACTTACTTATGCACATAAACTCCATACTTGGCACATAGAGCAAAGAAATATAGCGCAAAAAAAGAAATGTATGTGCGAAATACAATTACTTAGAAATTTCTAGGTGCACTAAAGCATAACAAGAACTTGATGAACACGGAAGAACTATGCATGAACATGACGAACACCAAGAACACTAAAAATCAAAAGTTGACCAAATTTAACAAAAACCATATCAAAATGACCGTATGAACGAGACGAAAATAACCATGCTAACGAATTAGTCAACTACACAATAATAAACCTAGAAAAATAGAAAAACCCGTTCGGCTGTCATGAAGGTTTTCGAACAAAAATTTGATAGAAATCAACAGAAACAGGCATTGATCATGAAATAAACAACATATAAGAGTAGATCAGGAAGAATCGAACACAGCAAAACAAACGATTTCAGAAATGATCAATAAATAAGCAAGAAATCGAAAAGGGAGGTTTTTAAAGCTGGAAACGTCAACAATGGCGAAAATGCAGAAAAATAAAGATTGAAGCTTAGAAATCATACCATATCATCAACGGTTAGTTGTTCTTCTAGAGGAGGAGCCTCACCAGAGTTGGTGGGTTTCTCAACAGGAGCTTGCTTTGATTTTCTAGGAGCCATTTTAAAGAGCCGGATGAGTGAAGAGGAAATGGAAGTTTCACGAAAATGGGAGGTTGAGAAGAAAGAGTTCAGAGAAGATGATGAGAGTCAAAGAGAATGGAAGAGGAAATTTAGAAGTTGGTGAGAGTAGATAGAGAGAGAGAGAGAGAGAGAGAGAAAAGTTGAGAGTTTATGGAAAGTTTCAGAAGCAAAGAAGAGAGAGAGAGAGAGAGAGAGAGAGAGAGAGAGAGAGAGAGAGAGAGAGAGAGGAGTCATGCAGTTTATATAGCAAAAAGGGAAAAAGTGCGCATGACGTCAGCAAACTATTTGGTGAAAGACGGCGAATTTGGTGGAAAATCGCAGAGGCGCACGTTAGCTGAGTGACGTGGCCGAATAAGGAGCGCGCGTGCGCAGACTTAGTGCGCGTGTGTGTCAGCAGTCTAAGCAGGTCACAGTCCTTTCAACTCCCTCATTAATGTTGAGCAGGAATCCTAACAGGCCCTGTCATCAATCGCAGTTTGCATTGATGACAATGGGACATGCGCAGGGGTAAAATGGTAATTTCCCAAGAAAATTCAAAAATTAAAAGCGAAGGAAAATATTAATTACACAAGTACCCTTGTGAATTAGCGTTGACTTTTCAGTCAAGGACCTAAGTGCAATTTCTAATAAATAGAGTACTTACCTGCGGTCCACGATGTGTGCGCATGTAACATCATGCGCAGCGCTAAGTATCCGCAAGGATTCTTCAAATCTCATAATAGTCATTTCATGCGCACTATTTTTCTGCGCAGGGGTTGCGTAGACGCATAAAACTTGACCTATTTGCACACTTTATCAAGCAAACATATTAGTAATAACAAAAACTATATGGAAAAGTTAGCTTAGTTCGAGCATACCCATTTCTCCTCTCAAGAAGATAAATTGCTTTGCGTTAAGAGCCTTTGTGAGGATATCAGCAATTTGATTATCTGTGCCCACGTGTTCTATATGAATGTTTCCCTTTTCCACGTGGTCATTGAGAAAGTGATATTTGATGTCGATGTGTTTTGTCTTTGAGTGCATTACAGGATTGTTGGATACTGCTATGGTGGACATATTATCGCAGAAAATTGGACAATTTTCTTCATAAATTCCATAGTCCACAAGTTGTTGCTTCATCCATAGAATTTGGCAGCAGCAGCTTCCAGCAGCAATGTATTCAGCTTCTGTAGTGGAGATGGACACAGCAGCTTGCTTTTTGCTTGCCCATGCAACAAGTCGATGTCCAAGGAAACGACAAGTTCCACTTGTGTTCTTCCTGTCAATTGTACATGCTGCGTAGTCTGCATCTGAATAACCTAGCAAATTTAAATTTGAATCTTTGGTGTACCAAAGTCCAAGGTTAACAGTTTCAGAAAGATAGCGAATAATACGCTTAACAGCAGCTAAGTGCGCTTCTCTTGGATCTGCTTGATAGCGCGCACAGACACTAAACATAATATCTGGCCTACTTGTAGTAAGATAAAGGAGAGAGCCAATCATACCTCAATATAAAGTTTGATCAACTTTCTTACCTTTCAAGTCTTTGTCAAGCTTATTGCCCGTGGCCATTGGAGTGTCGTATACTTTAGCATTCTAAAGCTCAAATTTCTTGATTAAGTCCCTTGTGTATTTTGCTTGATTTATGAAAATTCCATCATTTAATTGCTTGATTTGGAGCCCGAGGAAGAATGTGAGTTCTCCCATCATGCTCATTTCAAACTTGCTTTTCATGAGCTTTTCAAAGCGCTTACAAAGTAACTCATTAGTAGAACCAAATATAATATCATCAACGTAAATTTGAACAAGTAAAGAATGATCATTATACTTAGCAATAAAAAGAGTTGTATCGATTTTACCGCGCTTAAAGCCTTTCTCTAGCAGAAATTTTGAAAGAGTATCGTACCATGGTCTTGGAGATTGCTTTAGTCTATACAAAGCTTTTTGGAGTTTGAACACATGATTTGGAAA
Organism: Campanula takesimana; assembly: GCA_026119855.1. Lineage (NCBI taxonomy): Eukaryota > Viridiplantae > Streptophyta > Magnoliopsida > Asterales > Campanulaceae > Campanula > Campanula takesimana. Next base: position 856,051 of record JAOWBW010000027.1, on the reverse strand, counting down.
TTTGCTATCTTCAAATCCAGGTGGTTGAGCTACGTAGACCATCTCTTGGAGTTCACCGTTGAGAAATGCGCTCTTCACATTCATTTGATAAAGCTTGAATTTCTTGAAAGAGGCATAAGCTAAGAAAATTCTTATTGCTTCAAGTCTTGCTACAGGCACAAATGTTTCATCGTAGTCGATTCCTTCCTCTTGCCTATAGCCTTGCGCAACTAACCTTGCTTTGTTTCGGGTGATGCTTCCATTCTCATCCATCTTGTTTCTGAAAACCCATTTTGTACCAATAACTCCTTGGTCATGAGGTCTAGGTACTAAGGTCCAAACCTTGCAGCGCTCAAATTGGTTAAGCTCTTCTTGCATAGCAATAACCCAGCTTGAATCTTGGAGCGCTTCATCAATCTTCTTTGGTTCTATTTGAGAGATAAAAGAGTGATATTCATCAAAGTTTGATGCTCTCCTAGTACGAACCCCTACATTAAGATCACCAATAATGTTGGTAGTTGGATGATCTTTAACTTCACGAATCTCAGGAGGTAAGTTAGGTTGAGTAGTAGGAATACGAAGATCTTCAATGGTACTTCATTTGGTCTAGTATCAAGATCATCAAAAGTGATTTGCTGAAGCGGAGAAACATCATGCGCAGGAGGGGGTGTATACGCATCAGGAGTTATAACTTCTGGCGCAGCATTTTGAGTAGGTACATGCGATGGACTAGCTTGATTCTGATTGTGATTAACTTGAATGTCATTCTACACAGGAGAAGTTTATGGCTGCGTACATGTCTCATCATTCTCAATAGAATCATTAGAATCATTTGGATCCAAATGTGGCTCAAGGAGAGAATGCTCATCAAAAGTAACATTTACAGATTCTACAATTACTAGAGTAGTTCTATTAAAAACACGAAAAGCTTTAGAATGTTTGGCATACCCAATTAAAATACCTTCATCTTCTTTGGCATCGAATTTACCTCTATGCTCTTTGCCGTTGTAGAGGATATAGTATTTGCAGCAAAAAATCTTGAAGAAAGCAATGTTGGGCGCTCTTCCTATCCATAGCTCATATGGAGTTTTGTTGTTGGCTTTGTTGATGAGGGATCTGTTCAGAGTAAAGCACGCAGTGTTGATAGCTTCTCCCCAAAAATACTTTGGAAGCATAGCTTCAGCTATCATTGTCTTTCCAGCCTCAATCAACGTGCGATTCTTTCTTTCCACAATGCCATTTTGTTGAGGAACTCCAGCAGCAGAGAAATTGTGATCAATTCCATGGTCATCGCAGTATTTAGTAACACCGTTATTCTTGAATTCAGTTCCATTGTTTGATCTAACGCTTACGATGTCGTCTTCATTTTGAGTTTGGAGCTTTCGAAAGAGAGCAGTCAAGATATCATAGCAGTTATCTTTGGACATCATCATTTCTACCCATATGTATCTTGAGTAGTCATCCACCACAACTAATGTATACTTGTTTCCTCCAATGCTTGCGGTGGTGACAGGTCCAAAAAAATCCATGTGAAGCAGTTGTAAGCATTTTGAAGTTGATGGTGCAATCTTGCTGGAGAAAGACTGCTTAGGCTGCTTACCAAGCTGGCATGCTGCGCATTTTCTACCATGATGATCAGCTACTTTGGGAAGTACTTTGACAAGATTTTCCCGTCCTAACTTAGCCAAATATTTGAAGTTCAAATGGCTTAAGCGCTTATGCTACAGCCAGCTGCTTTCACTTACATTCTTTGCTACAAAACAGAGATTAGTGATAGAATCTATAGCAGTAAGATCAATAATGTAAACATTAGTCTTACGAGTCCATGTGAGCAAAGTTAGTCCTGATTTGCCATCTTTGATATAGCAATACGTTGAACTGAAGTGGCATTCTAAACCTTTATCGCAGAATTGTGATATGGATAGCAGGTTGTGCTTGAGACCTTCTACGAGCGCAACCTTTTCTATGCAGACTTTATCTTTTCTGATTTTTCCATATCCAACTATGTGCATTTTGTTGTTGTCACCAAATGTTACTGAGGGACCTCTTCCTTTATGCACATCCTCAAGAGCGTTGACATCTCCAGTCATATGTCTAGAACATCCACAGTCGAGATACCATAAATGCGCTTTAGCTTATGAGGAGTGCGCAGTAAAGCAGGAGACCTGAAAGATAAACATTAAAAACGCAGGTCCCCTTTATTCTTGGGTCCTAGAGTTAGTGACTTTTGACAACCCACTCCTGTCTAACCTTGGGATTTTTACGTCCCTTGGCATTAGGAGCAAATCGCAAAAGGCATTCTGCAGCCTTATGACCTAAACCATCACACACAACACAATGATGTAAGCCACTTATAGATTGGGTTTTTACAAGCTCTTTACTTTTCTTTGGCGCAACATTCTTAACTGGAGCAGGTGAACTAGCTTTAACAAACGCAATATTTTGAGGTTTGGGTGCGCTTATCTTAAGAATGCGCATCTGGCGTGTAGGCGCATGGATTTTATGCGCATGGCTCCTATCCGCAGAATTTGCATTAGATGTAGAAGCGCAGTCATAGTCAAAGCATGCGTTGTCATGCGCCGGTTCAACTTTAGCTTTATCCTTTGCTCTTCCAGTTTGCTTCTTGGGGTAGACATAATGGAAATTTTGTCTTTGGACTTTATCCTGTCCTTTATCCCTTGAAGTAGAATGCTTTGCTTTGGGAATTTCAAGCGTTTACTGGGGTGTAAATTCCTTTTCTTTCTCAAAGCAAACTGCACATATAAAGTTGTCACTAGTTGAGAATCCCAAGCCTTCCATATCTCCACTGGCTTTTTGAGATTCTAGAATTTGATCCATAGTGACACGAGATTTGGTCCACACATCAGTGATGTTTGTGAGATCATCTATTTGCACAGTCAATTCTTCGTTTCTTACTTTATATAGCGCATTTTGATATGTTAAGAAATGGTTCTTTCAGAGGAGTCATGCTCTTCATCTGCTCGTTAAGGAGGGTTGTTTGCACTCGCCGCGCGTTCGCATCGCCTTTTGAGAATTTTGAGAGTCGCCACCATGTTGTTGAATGGAACACGGACCGTGAGATTCTTGAGTTCGGGGATTAAGTTATGGATTGGGAAGGTCAAGGAGCACCCAATCCACCCAATTCAGGATCGGTCATGCTTATGTGTTTTTAATCGTTTAAAGAACAAATAATTAAAAAAAGTAAAGCCAATAATTAATTTATTAATTATTGGAATGTCGGATCATGTGCTTCGAGACCATCTCTATGGATTGGAGAGGCTCTAGGCTGATCCTTTTGATGGGATTACACTACTCTAAAACAAAGAATGAGATTAGAAGTAGAGATTAAAAGCGTAGGAATTTACCTAAAGCGTTCTTGAGATTCCAATTGATGACCTTGACTAAGGCCTTGAAGATCCAAGAGTTTTGTGATGACTTTGGCTTGAAAGGATGAGTTTTTGATGGTGTTATGGTGTGAGGAGAGAGGAAAAACGGGATTAGAGTGACAGAGGCTGATTAGAGGGAGATTAATAGGAGGAAGGCCATTAGGAGAATCTAGGGTTGAAAGACTTCTTTATTTATAGGTTTAGGTTGCTTAGGGACCAAAAAGAGAGGTTTAACTAGGTAAGTAAATCAATAGGAAACCTCCAGGAAGTCTCCTACTGATATTACCCGGATTAGAAAAGATTTGGCCAAGAAAGAGATCGGGACGGAGAAGGAAAGTGAATCAGACTCGTAGACAGAAGAGATGTCTCGTACGAGACATAGATGTCTCGTACGAGTGTAGATACCCTGATCTCGCACCCTTAAAAACCCACCTTGAATCGGTCTAAACCCGAAAATTGACCTAAAACCCTCGATTTGGCTGTGTGGGACTGCCGTGAGCCTTATCGGTGCATCGAATGGATAAACGGACTTCAAATTCATGATCAGAGCGAAAAACGAGCAAACGGGCAAAAAACTCATTTTTCGAGGTTCGGGACCGGAAACGGGGACCGCAACCCCCCGAACTGCTCGCTGTTATCCATTCTGTGCATTAAAAATATATTATTACCTTTCCTTGCTAATTGACATATTTCAGATATACTGGCGTGACCACAAAATTATTCCAAGCAACTTTCATGTTGGCCCCGCGGACAACCGGGACACCAGAGCGCGCACGACGGAGCGGAAAGCCGGAGCCGGAAAGATGGTTATCCAAATTGGAAAATATCTCAAAATATCTTATCAACTGGTCAAGAAGAGCAAAAAATATATTATTGTCGTTCCTTACTCATAAAAATATTTCAGATATACCGGTCTGACCAGAAAAATATTCCGAGCAACTTTCATGTTGGACTCGCGGACAACCGGGACACCGGAGGCGCACACAACGGAGCAGTTACGGAGCGAAAATCCGGAGCTGGAAAGATGGTTATCCAAATTGGAAAAAATCTCAAAATATCTTATCAATTGGTCAAGAAGAGGAAAAAATATATTATTGTCGTTCCTTGCTCATAAAAATATTTCAGATATACCGGCCTGACCAGAAAAATATTCCGAGCAACTTTCATGTTGGACTCGCGGACAACCGGGACACCGGAGACGCGCACAACGGAGCAGTTGCGGAGCGGAAAGCCGGAACAGAGATAAGGAAGATGACTTTAGGCCTTAGTCAAGAAGGATAGATGATGAATCCACCAATTTACAACCTTCCCCCTCCAAGTTACAACCAATTTACCACCTCCTTCCTCCTATATACACCACTCTCATCCATTTCAAAAAAGGAGACACAAAAAGAAAAAGAAAAAAAAAACCTACCATCCTCCACTCTCATTCTCTCTCAACAAGAACACCACCACCACACCATCACCACACCACCACTCATACACCACCCCTACACCACCCATAAATCACCAAACAAACCACAAAAAACACATCAAAGCCAAAACTTTGATCAAACACAAAGCAAAAAGAAAAGAAAAAGTCTTCCCTTGGTTGACAAAGGGAGCACCCATAATCTCAAAAGCTAGGTAAAACTCTATGTAAACCTTGGCTCTTTAGATATGTAAGCAATATTGGGAGTGGTTTGGAACCTAGGGATGACCAAAACCGGTTCCGGACCCGGTTCCGGTTCAGCATATATGTGACCCTGAACCGGCCCGCGCTTACACCGGTTCCGGTTCCGGTCATCACAATCCGGTTCCGGTACGGTTCCGGTCCGGTTCCGGTTCAGTCCACGCTACCTTTTTTTATTTTTTTTTATCATACAATAATGAATAAACATGTTAAAATTTATTAAAAGACAAGAGATTTTTATTTTATAATACACTAATGAATAAACATGTTAAAATTTATTGAAAAATAAGGGATTTTTATTTTTTTTAATGGAAATGACGATCCGGTTCCGGTTCCGGTCCGGTTCCGGTTCGCCATATATGTGACCCTGAACCGGCCCGCACTTACCACAGTTCCGGTTACTCCGGTTCCGGTTTACTCCCCGGTTTGCTCCGGTTCCGGGCTTTTCCGGTCCGGTTCCGGTCCGGTTTGGCCATCCCTATTGGAACCTAGTCAAATAATGACTAGGTTTCCTTCATCTTCCATGTTTTTTTTAGCTTTGTAAAGCTTTGTTTATGTATATAAATGATGATCATGTGATGCTAATACTCAGTTTATTATGTTTATATATGTTCATAATAGTCATAATATTCATATGCTTTAATTTGTGTATGAAAATCTTCATGTTTCTCTCAAAGGGCGTAAATCTGCCCTCTTTGGCTTTCCTTCATGATCATGCATGTGAAAATCATTATTTGTTGAGAAATAGCTCTTGGATAATGTTTTAACATGTTAAATATCAAAGTCCTTGAGTTTCATGCCTTGGTTTGAAGATATAGTAGTGTTTTGAGGTCTATAATCATGCCTCATATAATCAGTTTTTACTTTCTGTATAGAGTCTTGATTTTGATGAGCTTGTAAATCCATCTTAGATTGGTTTTGTGGTTTAGGTCAAAGAACAAAAGTTGTTAATAACATGTTTAAATATATTATCCTAAAGTTTCATGTTCAGATTCCATGCCTAGATCATATTTTCATGCATAAATTTGGGTCTCAGTGATTCTGAGTTGTTTATTCACTGTGGTACCTTGCTGTGTTTTTGGGATTCAAACTTGATGAAAAATAATTTTCTGGACAAATATCAAAACATGGATTTTGTTATAAACGAACTCAGGATGATTATAATATTTTTTATAAAGTTTTTGGATCACTGGAAGTTCTCCTTTCAAACATATGTTTCAAACTCAAAATTCAGATTCTGCACTTCCAGTTTCTGACATTGAAATGTCAGAAAGCTTTTGAACCACTAAAACTCATCCTATGAACTCCAAATTTTGGGATCTTCATTTTTTATTCGTGGTATTCAAATTTTGTTCTTTGGGTTTTGTCATATTCCCAATCTAAGATGGTGAAAATTGGTGATAAACATGCTAAGGTTTCTGTTTGCCTTTTCTGGGCTGAATTTTGTGATCAACTTTATTGCATGTGTTTGGGGCCTAAACTTGGTCCAAAAAGTCTAAAAAAACTCCCTTGTGATCCCTAGTATTCAGGGATTAACCCCCAATTTTTAGTTTTGGAATCGGATTGATTTTAGGACAGGTACGACGGCTCGGGGACGGAAAGTATCACCGAAATCAACAAAAGCACCGTCGAGGATATTTATTATTATTTGTGGGATTTGTCTCCCCTATTTTTTGTATATGTGTAATTGTGTAATCTCCCCTCCCGTGGATGTATTATTGCTTGATATGATCAAAACCATTCTTGAAAACCAATCGGGGAATCCACTCAAACCGAGTTCCCGGTTGTGAATTAAAATGAAACTTCCTAGAATAGGAAGACGTCCATATATATTTCATCACCATTTTTTTTTGGTAGGGCATAAAATCCAAATTAAAAGGCATAAAATTGAATATAAGTGGCACGCATATAGAGACCATCACGGGCGAAAAGAGTGCCTAACCCCTTCTCTTCTCGTAACTTAGCCCCCGAACCCATTTTCTCAAAAAAGGTTTTTTCTTCATTTCCTAAAATCAAAATGAGGTGGCGACTCTTGCAATCAAATCACAGCATCAAGAGGAAACCATTGTGTGAGAACCGAGCGCATTTCCAAAAGTGCATCAGCACGAGACGGGCGCGAACCGCTTTCACGGGCGGTCATTTCGCGGTGATCCGATCATCTCGGGCGCGGGCTCTCACAGTGGCGACTCTGCTGGGGAATCACAGCATCAAGAGGAAACCATTGTTTGAGAACCGAGCGCATTTCTAAAAGCGCATCAGCACGAGACGGGCGCGAACTGCTTTCACGGGCGGTCATTTCGCGGTGATCCGATCATCTCGGGCGCGGGCTCTAACAACGAGATATCCAGCCAAGGTTACTGTTTTTCCTTGTCTAAAGTTTAGTTGTTCAGTTTAGCCCCTGACTAACGGAGTCAGTCATAAACTTAACGAAACATGACATAACTAATGAGTTTTCAACAAAACACAAAGGCGAGACACGAGAGTAGTATAATCATAAATTTGAGTTCAAAATGGGGTGTCTACAGATCCCCTCGGCGACGATACTTATGGAAGAAGTAACGTCGTCGATAGAAAAGACACCATTTAGAACTTTGGGTATGGTCGTGCTAGAAAGCTGCCTACGTATTCCTAGAAAGGAAATCAGACCAAATGTAGTTCGACTCTAAAAACACACAAAAACGGTCGTTTAAGGTATTTTGAAAATCATTTTTTTAAAAGCAATACTGCAGTAAGTAAAGTTTAGAGTTTAGAGAGCAAACCATACTGAGGAATCAATGTCCTTGACCTAATTCTAAATATACCCTCCGTTGTTGATGTCGCGGTTGACGGTGTTATTGGCGCAGGCTGTGTTGCAGACTTTGTTGCAGACTGTGTTGAAGTTGTTGGGGAATATCCTCACTCAATGCTCCTACATTGAGAGTACTGGATATTATCCTCTTTCAATTGTTGATCGAAATTACTGGATCCCTGGATGTTCTCTTTCAACAGCAGCAGCTGGTCGAAAGTACTGAACATGTCCTCTTCCAATTCCTCATTGAAAGTCCTGGACGATTTGGTGCCGATTCCGGTCTTTTGTAGATTTTCTGAATGTCCTCGATCAAATGGCTCGAGCTGATCTGAAGGTACTAGACATTATCCTCTTCCAATGGCCGTAGCCTGATTGCAAGTACTGGATGCAGAATCTCTTTTGGTTTGATGTAGACTTGTAGACTTCTGAATATCCTCGATCAATCAGTTTATGGATCTGATTGAGGGTGCTGGACATTATCCTCTTCCAATGGCAGAAGCTGATCGAAAGTACTGGATGCAGAATCTCTTGATTTGATTCAGGTTTGTAGACTTCTAATATCCTTGTCAATGGCCGAAGCTGATCGAACGTACTGGATATTATCCTCTTTCAATGTTCTTACATTGAAAGTATTGGATGCAGATGTGTCTTGATGCCGGTTTCAGACTTTTCTGAAGTTGAGGTTGAGTTTTCAGAATACCCTCGATCAATCAGTTCATGGAGCTGATTAAAGGTGCTGGATATTATCCTCTTTCGATGCTCCTACATTGAAAGTACTGGATGCAGAAATGTATGAATTCTGTGGGGATCACTTGATTGCTGCTGAATTTCTCTTTTTCTTTTTGAGCACGGATTGGTTCTTGCGTACCTGTTCATTCAACAAGTAGAACCTATTCTAGCAAGCAATTTATCCTTGATTTTATCTTTGGATTAGACTCATGTGGCGGTGACAAATTTATGTGCGTGCCTGGTCGGTCAACCTTTGTGTAAGTAGTATGAATAGCATGGATTTGCGATGGGATGTTTATTGGTGATAAACTGTATGTGTTGATTTGTGTGTGTGGGGGGGCTTGTGTTTGACAAGTTGGGACCCAATCAGGTTTTCTGCAGAGATGATGCGCTACGTGTGAGACTCGTTTGTCTTATGCAAGATGATCCGTCCAGGTCGTTCCTTTAGTCAAGTCGTGTCAAGGGAGACGAATGTTGGTCCGACAACCATTGATGTGCAAGCTCTTAGTAGGCTAGGCGTACTTTGAATCACTCTAGAATTCCATGTCCGAAAGTCTCCGATGAAGGTGATGAGAGACGTGTTCTATTCCCCCAAGTTTATCTCATGTGTGGTCTAAGTCAAGCCCCAACAATCTTGTATGTTGTAGATGACCCCATGAACAGACTTATGAGGCTGTTTGATCTGAAGAAGAATTTCCTCCCGCTTGTTGGATTTGAGGATGGTTGAAGGAGAAATGATTTGAAGAATGCTCTCCCTATTTTTTTTTTGTGACGCACCCTGATTTTTGCCTAGACCGCCCTTTCGGGTTTTCAATCTAGCGGGCATCTCTTTTCATTTTTTTGACAGAATATGTACTCAAAGATGACTCAGAGAGGAGAGAGATTTGTCTCTTATTGGGAAAGAGACATGCAAGATTTTTGGGTTTGAATGTATTAGGCATTTTAGCTATCGACTTGGCTTTCGGGAAGTGTATTCCAAGCATCGACTCAGTGGGGATGACGCACATTGTAGTGAGAGTAGGGGGCAAAGAGGATAGCCCCTAGTACGGATTTACTTTGACGAATTCGCGTCTTGATTTGGAATTGACCGGGGACGGAAAGAATGAAAATCCCCTAGCCTTAATGCTTGGATTCCAAAGAGAAGTGTATGAGAGAGGAAGCCTGTTGGTCCCAAAGGGGCAACAAGGGTATGAAAAATGATAGAGGGGGGGGGGTGAATAGCGTTTTAAAATTCTTTTCAAACCCTTTTGCAAATCAATGGCTTATGCGCACAGTTCTCAAATAAGCTAAGTATAGCGCGCAGTGAGAGTGTGAAATGCACAGCGGAAGTTTAAGCAGCACCTGCGCAGGAAAAAGCTGCGCAAGGATAAAAACGCACGCGCTAAGTTTTGGCTTAAAGAGTTGGATAAAATGTTCTAAGGAAATAAGCAATAACAAACACAGCAGCAATAGTAGCAATCTGATAAGATCAAACAAAGCAGTAATTCAGAAATGATTAAGCAGGAAGTAAATAGCGAGATTAAAGAACAAGTTATTTGGAGAGGTTCGATCAATGAAAGATCTACGTCCTCTACCAAGATGGTTAGTCTTGGATTTTCTAATGGAGATCTTATTATATGAGAGAGTTACAAGATACAACAATGAAACACAACTATCTCAAAGATCTATAATCTATGAAGAACAAATCCTAGACTAAACCGGTGTATCTCAAGAAGAAAGATCTAAATGATCAAAGCTTCAAGAGGTGTGTGTGTGTGTTCAGAAATTCTGGGCTCTATGAATCTATGAGATGAAGAGCACGAAGAATTCTGGTGATTTAAGGCTTTAGGATCTGGGCAGGAGTTTGAAGGTATGAAGGTTTGAAGGTTGATCTTGAATCTGTGAATAGTAAGCAGCAATCTTCAGAGCTTCAAGGATATTAGAAAGCACAAACTCTAGCAACTTGGAAATGAAGATGAGCTGGCTATTTATAGCTGAGAGCTTGAATATAGCCGTTGGAGCTCTGAGCAAGGACGATGAGCTGGCACGATATGATTGGTGCGCAGCTGTCCTTTATAGCCGTTGGGGCACTGATCAAAGTTGATGACCTGGCACAATATGATTGGTGCACAGGTATATAGAGCCGTTGGAGACTGAGCATGAAGACCAAATTCAAAAGCTTCTTCTAGAAGGTTGACAACTGTCTTCATTTGACATATCTCTCTTTGAGCGCGTCTCCACCGTTGGATCTGCTAAGTGTGCTTGTTTTGTCGTTTCTGCACACCTTAGCACTCTTAAAAGCCTACATCTTCAAAGCGTTTTCCAAGTTAGGTGATCTGAATGTATCGAAAGCTGAGCAAGATAGAATACTGCGCTGGAGAGATCTGCGCAGTGGTGTACTGCGCAGAGTAGTCCTGCGCAGAGTCCACAGACTTGCTTAGATCTTCATTCCAATTCGCTCCAAGCCTTATGTTCTAAGCCTATACTATAAAATGGACTAAGCTAAAAAATAAAGTTATAAAACTTCTTACATAGGGTCCTAAAGTCCATAAAATATTAATAGGTGATGGTATCAATCAATTCTAACAAAAATAGGAGGGTTAAGAAGTAAGCATACCCAACAATCTCCCCCTAAATGATTGATGCCATTACCTACTATAATAAAGGCAATTCATTGTACTTGATAATAACATGTCCGTAAAAGATGTGATTGGTAAATCATGCCTCAAGTCAATGCACACACTAGCCAATGTCATAGATTTCTAGTCTATCTAAAAGATTAGCTTACAAAAAGGGAAAGACAGAAATATCATTCAGCGCATACAAATAATATGAGTTTTAGTTTTAAGTATGCGTTTAAACTGAATGTTTAAACATTATGCGTTAAAAATATGAACAGTTAAGATTATGCGCATAGGTTGAAATAATGCAGTCATTGTTCCACAAACAAAGAGTTTGAATTGAACAAGGTTTTGGAAACACATGATGCGATTTTTCTCATTAAAACTTGAAATGTAAAGAGTTGCAGATTACAAGTTTGAATAAGAAAAACAAAATGCGCGCAAAAAGAAATACTTTGCGCAAAAACAAAAAAATACATAGAACCTAGTCTATGTTGATCCGGTGCAAGGTTTCGCGCAGCTCATTCTGCAGATTGTTGAACTTATTCATAAGTTCAATCTTCAGTTCTTGAAATCTTTCTCTGAACGCTACAGCCTCACCGACATAGGTAGCCATTCCTCTGCGCATATCTCCGTTATCTTCTCGCAGCTCTAGGAAGTTGGCTCTGTACTGCATTTGATGTCCCGTCATCTGATTAAAATAAGACTGCTCAGCAGCTTCAATAGTGCTGATGACGGTGGCCTGCGTTGCTTCGAGTCTTTGGTCAGTGTGGAGGCGCTGAGTGTTCATGCTGGCTTGAATATCGAACATGGCTTGATCCATCCTAGCGTTGAACCCATCAGCGAAATCAGTCATCGCTTGAGTTATGTACTCCCTGACGCTTTCCATATTAATCGTATTGGCATGCGCAGGACCGGGACCACCTTGTTCCAATCTCTCCAACAACATGGCTTCCATCCCAGCAAACCCTTCATGTAACCCATCAGCCAAGCTCTTGCGCAGACGCTTAAGCAGTCCTATAAACCCATCATTGATAGCGGTATAGGTGCAGACGTTTTCAAGCATCCCAGCTATTGACTTCAATGAGTCCAGGACCATTTGGTCTAGTGCATCAGGGACGCGTTGCGCAAAGGGACCGGCGGAGGCGGAGGTACTTTTCTTTGATATATTCTCCCCCTTAATGGCAGCAATCTCTAAACGCTGCGCATCAAGTTGCTCTTGGATAGCTGTCTGCGCAGTAATGAGCTGAGTCATTTGGGACTGCACAGCAACCTGGTTGACTTGAATAGTATTGAGAGCCTGGAGAATTTGGCGTAGATCAGTGGAGGAAGATAGAGTGGAAGTAGATACTGTAGGAACGGAAGGAATAGCTTGAGCTGGAGGAGGAGAGACTTTGGGAGGAGAGTGCATTAGAGAAGGTTGTTTGGGAGAGAAATGAATAGGATCAGCAGCAGGAGACCTATGCGTAGATGAGTGCGTGCTGCTGCTATCTGTATCAGTTGTGCGCACATCTCCTTCCTTTTCTACAGGAGGATCAACAGCAGCTTGCTGCACAGCATCATCGCCATGCGCAGACTTGGTAACCTCATCCACATCCTCATCTTCCAAGTCCAAATCATCATGAAGGACAGAGGTGCCAGGTTGAGTATTTCCAACCGGAATATTTAGGCGTTGAAAGGCACTTGATGATGGTTCAGGACAAGGAGGAGCCGCAGCCTTTGGCTGTCCTTTCACAGTGCTGCGCACAACCTGTTTCTTGCGCGGAGTTCGAGGAGGATCTTCCTTAGCAGGTGCAGCAGCAGCGGTCTTGGCAGGCGTACCGGAGACGGGAAAAGCTTCATCCATCCAATCATCACTATCTCCTGTACCCTGAGCAGGAGGGGCTTCAGCAGCCTTTGGATTTTGCTCCCCCTGTGCGGTATCATCCGCAGCATCAGCAGCAGTCTCATCCATTCGAGACTCGCTGTCTTCTTCAACCATAGCCGCCGCAGGAGGAAGTCTAGTAAATACAGGCCTTTTCTTGGTTTTGGCAGGAGAGGGAGCAGGCGCAGGAGGATCTTTGCGTTTCGTTGAAGGTTTGGGAGTAGGGGGCGGTAAATCAGATCCAATTTTTATGCCAGCAGTTGATCTGACATTTGGGATTTCCTTTACCTTTTCTGGCGCAGGTTCTGCAATACCTTTGCCTTTGCACTTTGCCTGCGCAACAGCAGTTTCAGGTTCAGTAGGCGCAGTGGCCTTCGAAGGCTGCGCGGCAGTGTTCTTTGTTTTGGGTTGAGGGGCGTCATCATCATCATCACTATCAACCCAATCTTCCTTGTCTGGGCTGGTGTCCTTGTTCCAGATTTTGCGATAATCACTGCGACCAATTTCATTGCACAGAGAGTAGAGGTGAAAGATGGAATAGGTCTTGGTGCAGGGGACTTTGAGATCAGGACGCTTCTGCACGAAGGTGCGCAGCTCAGAGACATTCATCAGAAACTTGGATAAGAGCCTACAGTGAGTTCTGTACTTCGCTACTTTTGTCGCGACCCCGGACCCCGCGGGCCCGAGACCGCGATCTGGACGTCGACTTAAAACCAAAACTATGAAATACCGAAGTTAAAAATTTCATTTGATACCAAAAGGTGATAACACAAGGTTTTGAAAATCAACTTGAACAACAAGGTAAAACTAGTATAAACTCCATAAGCTTATACACCAAAGTTACAAAATACACAAATCCTAATGACGTCAATGTTTGGTACAATTACCCCAAAAGGTTACACATTTATATAATGTAAACCTACCTATAACAATCTTCCCCAAAAGAATGTATCCACACTCGACGTCCTCTTTCTCGTGATCAACGAGACTAATCCTTAGCACCTGGAGGGGGGTTTAAGGAAAAACAAAGATAAAAAGAAAGGGGGTGAGATAAATCTCAATAAGTTACTAATGGAACTACATGACATGCTATGATGCAATATACAATAGTAAATCAGAGATAGCACATAGCAGTTATCACGTAACAGATAGCAGCGGAAATAAACACATAACAATGGATATAGCCAAGGTTTTCCAAACCGGTACATCCAAATAAAGGATCGCTGCGCAGCTTCAATAATCAACAAATCATCATCTTCATAATAGCATGAAAGCCGAAGATAAAACCCCGGTACCGGAACCAATAACCATAAAAGTGTCACAAAGGACAAGAGCCATGACACAAAGTCATGCCCGGTAGCTAGATACTGTAACACCCATCGAATTTCTTGTTAAATATTTGACATACTTGTTAAATTCTTGAACTTGCATATTATGTGTTAGTTTTACTTGGGTTAAATTTTTAACTGCTTTAAATAGTTAAGGTGGTTAAATGTCTAGTTTTGACTTTTGGGTCATTTGTGAAAATTGGACTTTAGGGGTCTTTTTGTCAAAAGTGAAACTTGAGGGGCCTAAGTGCAATTCCTGGAAAGTTGATAGATAACCTTGTTTGGCCTTCTTCTCTGGGTCATTATTTCCCAAATTTCTTTACGCTCTCTCCCTCTGTTCTAAAAAGCTAGGTTAGGGTTTCACCCTATTCTCGACTCCTCGAGCTTAATTATCCCTCCGTTCTCGATTCTGATCCCGAATTAATATTCGTGGCGTTGAATAGAGCGTTCCAGGCCGAACAGAAATAAGTTTTGGTCAACTTGAATTTTGACTAGGTAAGTTATTAGCTCCCCCTTGCTTGTAATAACATGCATAAATGTTATTCTCGATACTTGTGAATGTTAATTTCGTGTTTGGGATGATTTTTGTGGTACTTGTAAATTTGGGACAAGGGGAGTAAAACCCTACTGAGTAAACTAATGAAAGAAAATGAAAGAATTGGTTTTTAAGCTTGTAATGAATCCTGGGTATGTATAATGGTTAATGAAAAGTTACTCCTACGCTTGGGACGGAGAATTGTTAAGTTTGAACTCAGGGGAAAACTACCAAATTGTACTGAGCACGGTCGTGCGCCTTTATTTGGCACGGTCGTGCCAAATATCGCCTTTAGGCAATTTTCCTCGACAGTGTTAGCACGGTCGTGCGCCTTTTATGGGCACGGTCGTGCCGAAAATGAATTTTGTGTGAAAATCCCTCGGCAGTGGTAGCACGGTTGTGCCAATTTCTAGAGCACGGTCGTGCCAAGTGAAAATTCTGATTTGTTTTCTTGAATTGTTTCCTCCATAACTTTCTATAGAAAAGTCGGAATCAAGATCCGAAAGAAGCTGAATAACCTAGAATCAGAGGGCTATTCAAAGACTAAATTAATGAGGTTTTAAGGTGATTGTCTAGAGCACCTAGATAGGTGTTTTAGGACATTGAACATAAGTATAAGAGTAGTATCTCTTCTTTATGTCTTGAAAGTGCTATGAACAAGCACTAATGTGTTATACTTGTTGTGAATCCAATGATTGTACACCTTAGAGGCATTAGCATAAGGTCTTAGACTTGAACATCCTAAGAATAGGATTGGGATTTGGTAAGAGTAAATGTATAACTCTTATACTTGTTTGAATGTCCAAAGATTGGAAGTTATAACTTGAAGTATAAGACATTAAAAGCTTGTACATGATTTGAACATCCAAAGAATTGGATTAAGACTTGAATATAAGATAATAAAATCTTGTACTTGACTTGACACCAATACATATGTATGGTAGTGAACTAGAAAGTGCTATAAGTAAGCATTAACGTGTATGAGACATGTTCTTGTTGTGTATGTGCAAACATTGCATACATTTTCTTGATACAAGGTGACTTCTTGATTACTTGAAGCATGTTCCTTGTTGAGCTAGTCCACTACTTTTGGATTAGTTCTTCTCCCATTGTTCAAGTAAATATCTACTTGTACTTTCTTGTGTGAGTCCAGCTGGTTCTCCTTGCTTGTTCGAAAATGTATAGGTTCACGCTTGTCGCGAGAGCTGGGGTTTATGTGACAATCGGGTCCCTATGTATTTCCGCCCGACCCCTTACTACCGGCCATAGTAAGGGCATAGCTTCCTTAGTTGGAGCAATAAGCCTGACTTAAGTGAATGCTAAACTCCCGTCCCGAACACCTCGTGAATAATCATGAGTACTGATATTGAGAATGACACTGGTTACCGGGTCTTCTGATATATACTGAATAATCAGTTCCTGTTATTGATCGTGATGTCAAAGTAATACAAGCTTCGACAACAATGGTATTCTTGGGAGGAATAAGGAAGGAAGCAATATCCTTATAACTTGCTTGTTTAGCCTTATGTGCTATTTGATGAGTGGATTATCCTCTCATATACTTGTTACTTGATGATACTTGAGATATGATTATTTGAGTATCTACTTGAATTGCATTATAACATGTCATGTAGTTGCATCTAATAGCTTACTGAGATTTATCTCACCCTTTATTTGTTTCCCCCCCCCCAGGAAAGGAAGGATAGTGCGCAGTGAGGCTCGACATAGTTGGGAGCTTGCTTCGCAGGTCGTGATTATTTTGGGGCTTGTGTCCTTTTACACTTGGTGAGGACGATGTATTGGGTTGTATAACTCCTTATTTTGGGGTAGACAGTCTTGTTCAGTTCTTGTTGTCACTAGACATCTTGTATAGTACTCTTAATGCCAGCTTATGTGCTAGGCATGTTTCCGCTGTGTATGTATTAAGTTTGGTTTTAAATTTTCTTGTCTAGAACTCGTGTTGTGAGCTAGTATAGCTCCTTACTCTAGAGTATATATATCATGTCAATTTGTTAAACAAATGTCATTAAGTTTCTTGTTAAGTTTCTTGTTTCTCGTCAGGCACTCCCATCCAGGTTCGAGGTTCTATTAGGGGATCCCGGGACCTGGGGGCGTGTCAGATACATTCACAAAGGAAGCTAACTCATCTCTTCCAAGGCCAATCTGGAAAAGGGTAAAGAAGGGGGCAAAACAATGGTCAACATTATAATGGACTTGGCTTTGCCATTATAATCTTTTCCATCGCCCGATGCAACAAATATGCCAGCTGGGCTTCCAAATAAATGCTAAGTAATAATAATTTAGCATGAATAAACAACTTAAGGTTCCAAAATAGGGAACCAATCCAATTAAATCACCACAAAGGTAAACCAATAAAAACCGCGCATCGAAGACGAACCACATTCTCAAAATGATACTTAAACAAATTCCATATCATATTTATTCACAAAAGAATCAAATCCAATCAATAAAGTGTTCCACGGTGTTACTTTAAGTTAATTAGAAGAAATAAACCTAAACTAGTTAAGCCTTAAGTCTTAAATCAAGCAAAAGGACAAAATCCCCAACAGGCGGGCGGGCGGGCGCCTGTTTGGCCAGAAGGTTTGGGTCGCTGGAAAAGGGGGTGCGGGCGGGCGCCTGGCACCACGCGGGCGGGCGCCTGGTCTGGGTTCAGGGCCGGGAAGAACAGAGCTGGGTTCTTCATTTCGACCCAAATTTCACCAAAACACAAAATACTCCATTTCAACTCATTCTACAAGTTCCCCAATGTACCAAAACCACTTATAACTAGGGTGGGGATCCAAATACACCATTTATCAACCCAAAACCAAGAATCAAACCCAACATTCATCAATTCACCATTTTTACCCAAAAACTCAAATAAATTCCAAACTCAACCAAACTTCAAATATAACACATAAAGCATTATATAAACATGATATGAACATTTTAGCATAAAAATGGGGGAAAAGTAACTTACTTGATAAATCTCAAAGTTGACGGAATTCAATTCTTTTTGATTCTACGCGATCCTATCGACGATCTAAACAAGGTTAAAGTTTTAAGAAATGAGAGATTTCAAGAAGAAGATGAAGAAAATGAAGAGAGAAGGAAGGGAAAGAAAACTTACCCAATGCTAGAGAGAGAGAGGGAGTTGGCTGGGAGATGATGGTGAGAGTGAGGGAGAAGGTGAGGGAGGTGAGGGGGAGTGGGGAAATTATTCAAAAACTTACACTTAGGCCCCCTCTCTCACACTACACACAAATACTACACTCCCTACTAACAATTAAGACCCAACAATATTACACTAGCACAAATGACCCAAATAAAATGCTAGGCATAATTATTATAACACATAAATTGCACACATAATTATTTAAATAAATAATAATTTAAATAAATAAATAAGCAAATAAATAAATAATAATTATTTATTACTAATAAAATAGAGCCTAGATTTCGGGTCGTGACATTCACTCCCCCTTAAAGAAAATTCGACCCGAATTTTAACGAGACTCACCTTAAACAAAAAGCCACGGAAATTTCCTCTCGATCTCATCTCGGAGCTCCCACGTCGACTCCTCGATGTTATGATTCCTCCAAAGAACTCGAACCAATGAGATACTTTTGCTTCTCAACTCTTGGACTTTAGAATCTAAGATCCGAACCGGTCGTTCCTCATAAGACATATCGGGCTCAATATCTTCCGGTATCCTCGGTAACACGTGAGATGGGTCATGAACATACTTCCGAAGCATAGAAACGTGGAAAACATTGTGCAACCGGTCTAAAGATGGCGGTAACGCAAGTCGATACGCAAGAAGTCCAACTCTTCCCAAAATCTCAAACCGGCCAATAAACCTCGGAGCCAATTTACCTTTCTTCCCAAACCTACGAATACCCACCTTCGGAGACACTTTCAAGAATACCAAATCACCAATCTGAAAACTAAGATCTCGCCTTCGGTTGTCTGCGTAGCTCTTATGTCGACTCTGGGCTGTCTTCAATCTATCCCGGATAACTCTAACCTTTTCAACTGAATCCCGAAGCAAATAAATACCCACGATCTTCGCTTCACCAACCTCATCCCAACAAATAGGCGATCTACATTTCCTTCCATACAAGGCCTCAAACGGTGCCATCTCGATACTAGCCTGATAACTGTTGTTGTAAGAGAATTCCACTAACGGTAAATGTGAATCCCAAGAATCAGAGAAGTCTATCGAACAAGCTCGCAACATATCCTCCAAAATCTGAATAGTCCTCTCGGATTGACCGTCGGTCTGGGGATGAAAAGCTGTACTGAATCGCAAATCTGTACCCAAAGCTTCCTGAAACGCCTTCCAGAATCTAGAAGTAAACCTCGGGTCTCGATCTGACACAATGCTAACCGGAACCCCATGCAATCTAACAATCTCATCAATGTAAAGGGTCGCAAGCTTCTCCATCGAATATCTGATGTCAATGGGCAAGAAATGGGCACTCTTGATCAATCTATCCACTATTACCCAAACACTGTCATACTTCCTACGGGTACGAGGTAGTCCCGTAACGAAATCCATAGTCACATGCTCCCATTTCCACTCGGGAATCTCTAACGGCTGAAGTAATCCCGCGGGTCTCTGATGCTCGGCTTTGACCTGCTGACACGTTAAACACTTTGAAACATACTCGGCTATTTCCCTTTTCATATTAATCCACCAAAATTGTTGCTTCAAATCCTGATACATCTTCGTACTACCCGGATGAATAGTATACCTCGATTTGTGACCCTCATCTACAACTTGTCTCTTTATTCCACCAACATTCGGAACACACAAACGACCACGGAAAGTCAAAACTCCACTCGAACTCAAAGAAAAATCCTCGAAGTTCTTTTCCTTCAATTTATCCATTATCTTCACCAACTCGGGATCTTCTTTCTGAGCTTCCTTTATCCTTTGATTTAGGGTCGGAGACACCCTAATATTCGCAAAAATAGCCCCATGTCTCGATTCACGAGGAGACCAATCTCGAACATCCTCAAGCATTTTCCACTCACGGACCATCATCGAAGCCACATAAGATTTTCTACTAATCGCATCGGCTACCACATTCGCCTTCCCCGGATGATAAGAAATCGTACAATCGTAATCCTTCAACAATTCCATCCATCGGCGCTGTTGATTGTTCAATTCCTTCTGAGAGAATAGGTACTTCAAACTCTTGTGATCGGTAAAAATCTCAAACTTCGCCCCGTAAAGGTAGTGCTTCCACTTGTGCAACGCAAAGACAATAGCCGCTAACTCCATATCATGAGTCGGGCAATTCTGCTCACTAGGGGTCAACTTCCTCGAAGCATAAGCAATTACTTTCCCATTCTGCATCAACACACAACCCAAACCCTCTTTCGAAGCATCACTGTAAATCACTAGGCCATCGCTCCCATTAGGCAAAGTCAAGATCGGTGCGGTAGTCAACCTCTTCTTCAATTCCTCGAAACTCTTGTCACATTTCTCGGTCCACACAAACGGAACATTCTTCCGGGTCAACTGAGTCATAGGAGTAGCAATCCTCGAAAACCCTTCAATAAATCTTCGGTAATAAATGGCTAAACCCAGAAAGCTTCTAATCTCTGTCACTGATTCGGGTCTCTTCTAATCCACTATGGCTTCAATCTTTGAAGGATCCACGGAAATCCCATCTTTCGAAATAACATGACCCAGAAATGACACCTTCTCGAGCCAAAATTCGCATTTACTGAACTTCGCAAATAATTTCTCCCTCGCAAGAACGGATAAAACTGTCCTCAAGTGTTGATCATGCTCCTCTCGAGATTTTGAATAAACAAGAATGTCGTCGATGAAGACCACCACAAACGAATCAAGATAAGGATGGAAAACTCGGTTCATCAAATCCATAAACACGGCCGGCGCGTTAGTCAACCCAAACGGCATAACCAAGAATTCATAATGACCATACCGAGTGCGAAAGGCAGTCTTCGGAATATCCTCCGATCGAACCTTCAACTGATGGTACCCACTCCTCAAATCAATTTTGGAAAACACAACGGACCCTTGAAGCTGATCAAATAAATCATCTATGTGCGGTAGAGGATACTTGTTCTTCACCGTAACCTGATTCAACTTTCTGTAATCGATGCACAATCTCAACAAACCATCTTTCTTCCGCACAAACAAAACCGGTGCTCCCCACGGGGAAACACTAGGGCGGATAAACCCTCGATCAAGCAACTCTTGCAACTGAACCTTTAACTCCTTCAACTCTGCGGGAGCCAACCTATAAGGTGCTTTCGAAATCGGAGCCGTACCCGGCAAAAGATCTATACAAAACTCAATCTCACGATCGGGAGGCATATCATACTCGGTAGAGAAAACATCGGGAAATTCCCGAACTACCCGAACACTATTCAAACTAGGGGATTCCTTCCTAGTATCAAGAACACTAGCCAAATACCCCTCACAACCACTATGCAATAATTTTCTTGCTTTCATAAAAGAAATTAAGCGAACCTTTCTACCCAGAGGACTAGCCTCAAACACAAATTTAGGCACATCGGGAATAGAAAAAGTAACAGTTTTCTTACGGCAATCAATGGAAGCATGAAACTTGCTCAACCAATCCATACCCAAAATGACATCAAAGTCTTGGATAGGAAGAACTACCAAATCCGCACAAAGGACTCGACTACAAATAACCACGTCACAAGCACGAAAGACTCGATCAGAAATCAAGCATTCTCCTATAGGGGTCGACACCTCTAGCACGTACGGTAAAGACTCGAATGCAGCATTTAACATGGAAGCAAATTGCATAGAAATGTATGAATGAGATGATCCTGGATCTACTAACGCTCGTGCGCTCACATTAGACACAGAAACAATACCTCCAATAACGGATGGATCATCGGTAGCTTGTTGTTGATTCATGGCATAAACCTTCCCTTGAACTTTGGGCTTCCCAGCGGCATCCCTTTTCTGACCCTGATTAATACCAACTCCTGACCCGGATGCTTGACCTCGGTACCTCGTGCACTCTCTCGCAAAGTGCCCCATTTCACCACAATTGATACACTTGCCTTGCTTTTTCCAACACATATCCTCCGCATGGCCTACCTTCTGACAATACGAACAAAGCCTCCTAATTTGGCTCCCTTGGTTCCCGGAAGTGGTACCCGGGTTCCTTGGGATCGGTTGCCCTCGGGACTGAGATTGTCCCCCAAAGTTACCTCGATTATCATTCCTTGGTTGTGACTTGCTCTGCGCTCCTTGCTTACTCGGGTTGGCCACCTCGGTCTTCCTCTTATGTTCCCCAATATCTTGCTCTATTAAGTAGGCTCGGTCCACCGCATCTTGGAAGGTCACAATCCGTTGAGCAATAAGTTGAGTACGGATGGAGGTCTTCAATCCCCGAATGAATCTCATAGCTTTTTGTTCCTCGGTCCTCACCAAATAGTCGCAATACCGGGCTAATTCTATGAACTTAGCCGAGTATTGTGCTATAGACAACACACCTTGCTCCAGGTTGAGTAGCTCGATCTCCTTTCGGTTTTGATCAACAACCGGAATGAAATGCTCCTTGAATTTGCGCACGAACAACTCCCACGCATACACCGTGTGAGTATCATCCCAAGTAGCTTTAACACCCTTCCACCAATGCTCGGCGGCTCCCACAAGCTTATAAGCCGCGAACCGAACCTTGTGCTCATCCGAGCAACCAAATACATCATAAATCTTCTCCATCGACTCAATCCATAACTCAGCTTTCCTTACATCGGGTTCCCCATTGAATTCAACCGGTTTCAACTTCAGAAATTGCTCCAATCCATAGCGGGGTGGTGCTTGTTCTACCCTCGAACCTTGATCATGTATGGCCTTCATGGCCGCCTCGAACATGCCTTGAAACATAGCACGTGCTTCTTCCCTTGTGTCATTCTGATTCTGTGCCCCACTAGTACCTCCTCTGTTTCTTCTTCCAGACATTGCGAGTAATTACCTGCATAAGACATCAACCGTTACTCACTCCGCACACTACTACCCACCTAGGTCATACTAGTCCACCTAGACTTATACTTAGAGCTAATGCCATAGCTCTGATACCAACTGTCACGACCCCGGACTCCGCGGGCCCGAGACCGCGATCTGGACGTCGACTTAAAACCAAAACTATGAAATACCGAAGTTAAAAATTTCATTTGATACCAAAAGGTGATAACACAAGGTTTTGAAAATCAACTTGAACAACAAGGTAAAACTAGTATAAACTCCATAAGCTTATACACCAAAGTTACAAAATACAAAAATCCTAATGACGTCAATGTTTGGTACAATTACCCCAAAAGGTTACACATTTATATAATGCAAACCAACCTATAACAATCTTCCCCAAAAGAATGTATCCACACTCGACATCCTCTTTCTCGTGATCAGCGAGACTAATCCTTAGCACCTGGGGGGGGGGGTTAAGGAAAAACAAAGATAAAAAGAAAGGGGGTGAGATAAATCTCAATAAGTTACTAATGCAACTACATGACATGCTATGATGCAATATACAATAGTAAATCAGAGATAGCACATAGCAGTTATCACGTAACAGATAGCAGCGGAAATAAACACATAACAAAGGATATAGCCAAGGTTTTCCAAACCGGTACATCCAAATAAAGGATCGCTGCGCAGCTTCAATAATCAACAAATCATCATCTTCATAATAGCATGAAAGCCGAAGAGAAAACCCCGGTACCGGAACCAATAACCATAAAAGTGTCACAAAGGACAAGAGCCATGACACAAAGTCATGCCCGGTAGCTAGATACATTCACAAAGGAAGCTAACTCATCTCTTCCAAGGCCAATCTGGAAAAGGGTAAAGAAGGGGGCAAAACAATGGTCAACATTATAATGGACTTGGCTTTGCCATTATAATCTTTCCCATCGCCCGATGCAACAAATATGCCAGCTGGGCTTCCAAATAAATGCTAAGTAATAATAATTTAGCATGAATAAACAACTTAAGGTTCCAAAGTAGGGAACCAATCCAATTAAATCACCACAAAGGTAAACCAATAAAAACCGCGCATCGAAGACGAACCACATTCTCAAAATGATACTTAAACAAATTCCATATCATATTTATTCACAAAAGAATCAAATCCAATCAATAAAGTGTTCCACGGTGTTATTTTAAGTTAATTAGAAGAAATAAACCTAAACTAGTTAAGCCTTAAGTCTTAAACCAAGCAAAAGGACAAAATCCCCAACAGGCGGGCGGGCGGGCGTCTGGGCATAGGCAGGCGGGCGCCTGTTTGGCCAGAAGGTTTGGGTCGCTGGAAAAGGGGGTGCGGGCGGGCGCTTGGCACCACGCGGGCGGGCGCCTGGTCTGGGTTCAAGGCCGGGAAGAACAGAGCTGGGTTCTTCATTTCGACCCAAATTTCACCAAAACATAAAATACTCCATTTCAACTCTTTCTACAAGTTCCCCAATGTACCAAAACCACTTATAACTAGGGTGGGGATCCAAATAGACCATTTATCAACCCAAAACCAAGAATCAAACCCAACATTCATCAATTCACCATTTTTACCCAAAAACTCAAATAAATTCAAAATAAATTCTAAACTTAACCAAACTTCAAATATAACACATCAAGCATTATATAAACATGATATGAACATTTTAGCATAAAAATGGGGGAAAAGTAACTTACTTGATAAATCT
The DNA here is from genome assembly GCA_026119855.1 of Campanula takesimana. Lineage (NCBI taxonomy): Eukaryota > Viridiplantae > Streptophyta > Magnoliopsida > Asterales > Campanulaceae > Campanula > Campanula takesimana. Next base: position 831,455 of record JAOWBW010000027.1, on the reverse strand, counting down.
CAAAGTTGACGGAATTCAATTCTTTTTGATTCTACGCGATCCTATCGACGATCTAAACAAGGTTAAAGTTTTAAGAAATGAGAGATTTCAAGAAGAAGATGAAGAAAATGAAGAGAGAAGGAAGGGAAAGAAAACTTACCCAATGCTAGAGAGAGAGAGGGAGTTGGCTGGGAGATGATGGTGAGAGTGAGGGAGAAGGTGAGGGAGGTGAGGGGGAGTAGGGAAATTATTCAAAAACTTACACTTAGGCCCCCTCTCTCACACTACACACAAATACTACACTCCCTACTAACAATTAAGACCCAACAATATTACACTAGCACAAATGACCCAAATAAAATGCTAGGCATAATTATTATAACACATAAATTGCACACATAATTATTTAAATAAATAATAATTTAAATAAATAAATAAGCAAATAAATAAATAATAATTATTTATTACTAATAAAATAGAGCCTAGATTTCGGGTCGTGACAACTTTCTTGTCCATGCGCTTGTCATAGCTCTCCGATGCGTCCCATAGCTCGTCAAAAAGAACAGAGGACCAGTCTAGAGCATCGCCATTATAGACCGCAGCACAATAAGGCCACTGCTTGGAAATGAACTTGCCCTTATTTCCATTTTTGCAGTTTACGGAGTCGCCAATAATGGTGCAAAGGTGATACATCACCTCACCAAATTCCTTGCGATCATGAACGCTCCACTTCTTAACCAAAGAAGGTTCCCCAACCAGTTTCTGAGCAAGCTTGTTCTGTTTAGCTTCAGAATAGGCTTCTGGCGCATCATCAACCTTAAATCCTCAAAGCTTTTTAAGTGACGCAGGAACAATGCGTACTGAAAAATTCCGAACGACTGAGCGGATAACATCAATCTTCTCTCGAGTCTGCTTGTGCGTCATGGTGACTCTCTCTTCATTCTCAAAGAACTCGTCTACAAGAGAGGGGACATAGAAGTCCTGAGCCAGTGTAAAGAGAGGTAAGATGCCGGAGGAATCCATAAGATGAACAATTTTGCGTCCGACAGCATCTTTGTGTAGCGCAGCAAGATCCAGTTCCCAGCCTTGTAGGAAATAGAAAGAATTCTGCGCAAAATAAAAATAGTTTAGTCAAGAATTACGCATGGAGCGAAGCGCATGCGCAGATACACGTATGCGCAGCATCTCCATAGGAAACAAATGAAAAAGATATGCGCAAAAATGCAAATACTTAGAGATATTAGGCGACCCAAATCCAGAGAAAAAATAAGAACTTGATGAACACGGAATAATAAAATATGAACATGAAGAACACCAAGAACACTAAAAATCAAAGTTTGACCAAAAAGGACAAAAAGGATATTGAAATAACCGCATTTCAGAGACGAAAAACAACTAAGAAAACAAGTTTTCCAAAAACAAAACATTTAGCCCAGAAATCGAGAATAACTGTTCGTCTGCCTCGGAGGTTTTCGAACGAAAAATTTTGCAGAAAACTTATGAAAACAGGACTGATCGTGAAATAAAGTACATACAAAGGTAGATCAGAGAGAGACGAACTCAAAACAACAGACAATTTCAAAAATGATTAACAGATAAGAGCAAAATCGAAAAAGGGAGTTTTTAAGAGTTCGAGACATAACAATGGCGGATAAACAGAAAATGAGTTCAAGGGCCAGAAATTGTTACCATGTCGTCGATGGTTTTAGCTTCTGGAGGAGGAACCTCTTCAACAGGTTCATGGACCTCACCAACTGCCTTGGCTTTCGATTTTCGGGGAGCCATTTTAAAAGAAACTAGCGTTTTTGAAAAGGGAAGAGAGAGAAGAGATTTGCAGAGATTGAGAGAAAAGTCAAGGAGAGAAGAAAAGGAAATGATTGGGAGATGGAGAGTAGGTTGCAGAGGAGAGAAAAAGGATGAATTTGAAAGAGAGAGAGCAGGAAAGAGAGAAAAGGAGAAGAGTCAAAATGTTTTATACCGAAAAGGGAAAAGGCGCATGACGTCAGCGAGGCGGTTTGGTAAAAGCCGGCGAATTTGGTGAAAAACGCAGAGGCGCACGATAGCAAAGCGACGTGGCTGAATAGGGAACGCGCGTGCACAGAATTGACGCGCGAGTGAGTGAGTAGGACTAGGCAGGTCACAGTCATATCAACTCCCTCATAAATGTTGATCAGGAATTCTAATAGGCGCTATCATTAATGGCCGTTTGCATTTAATGATAATGGGACATGCGCAGGGGCAAAAGCGTAATTTCCCAAGAAATTTAAAAAATAAGGCGAGGGAAAATTTTAATTACACAAGTACCCTTGTGAACTAAGCGTTGACTTTTCAGTCAGGGACCTAAGTGTAATTTCTAATAAATAGAAGACTTACCTGCGATCCACGAAGTGTGCGCATGTTAAAATCATGCGCATAGCTGTAAATAGCGCAATAGATTCTTAAAATAGATTAACATTAGTGGTATGCGCAAATGAAGTACTGCGCAGGGGTTGCGCAGAAGCATGGATTTTGACCTATGATGAATATTTTATCAAGCAAACACAAGATTATTAGTATTAACAAATCATATGGACAGGTTAGCTAAGCTCAAGCATACCCATTTCTCCTCTCAAGAATACAAATCTTTTTGCGTCAAGAGCCTTTGTAAGGATATCAGCAATTTGATTATCTGTGCCCACGTGCTCTAAATGAATGTTTCCTTTTTCCACGTGGTCCTTGAGAAAGTGATATTTGATGTCGATGTGCTTTGTCTTTGAATGCATGACAGGATTGTTGGAGACAGCTATGGTGGACATATTATCGCAGAATATTGGACAGTTTGCTTCATGAATTCCATAGTCCACAATTGTTGCTTCATCCATAGGATTTGGCAGCAGCAGCTTCCAGCAGCAATGTATTCAGCTTCTGTAGTGGAGATGGACACCGCAGCTTGCTTTTTGCTTGCCCATGCAACAAGTCGATTCCCAAGGAAATGACAAGTTCCACTTGTGCTCTTCCTGTCAATAGTGCATGCTGCGTAGTCTGCGTCTGAATAACCTAGCAAATCGAAATTCGAATCTTTGGTGTACCAAAGTCCAAGGTTAACAGTTCCAGAGAGATAACGAATAATGCGTTTAACAGCAGTTAAGTGCGCTTCTCTAGGGTCCGCTTGATAGTGCGCACAGACACAAACACTAAACATAATATCCGGCCTACTTGTAGTAAGATAAAGGAGAGAGCCAATCATACCTCGATATAAAGTTTGATCAACTTTCTTACCTTTCAAGTCTTTGTCAAGTTTGTTGCCTGTGGCCATTGGAGTGTCGTATGCTTTAGCATTCTCAAGTCCAAATTTCTTGATTAAGTCCCTTGTGTACTTGGCTTGATTTATGAAGATGCCATCATTCAATAGCTTGATTTGAAGCCCGAGGAAGAATGTGAGTTCTCCCATCATGCTCATTTAAAACTTGCTTTTCATGAGCTTCTCAAAGTGCTTACAAAGTAACTCATTAGTAGAACCAAATATAATATCATCGACATAAATTTGAACAAGCAAAGAGTGATCATTATACTTAGCAATAAAAAGAGTTGTATCGATTTTACCGCGCTTGAAGCCTTTTTCTAGTAGGAATTTTGACAGCGTATCGTACCATGCTCTTGGAGCTTGCTTAAGTCCATACAAAGCTTTTTGAAGCTTGAAGACGTGATTTGGAAATCTGCTATCTTCAAATCCAGGTGGTTGTGCTACGTAGACCGTCTCTTGGAGTTCACCGTTGAGAAATGCTCTCTTCACATCCATTTGATAAAACTTGAATTTATTGTGAGAGGCATAAGCTAAGAAAATTCTTATAGCTTCAAGTCTTGCTACAGGCGCAAATATTTCATCGTAGTCGATTCCTTCCTCTTGCCTATAGCCTTGCGCAACCAACCTTGCTTTGTTTCTTGTGATGCTTCCATTCTCATCCATCTTGTTTCTGAATACCCATTTTGTACCAATAACGCCTTGATCATGAGGTCTGGGTACTAAGGTCCAAACCTTGCAGCGTTCAAATTGGTTAAGCTCTTCTTGCATAGCAGTAACCCAGCTTGAATCTTGGAGCGCTTCGTCAATCTTCTTTGGTTCGATTTGAGAGATAAAGGAGTGATATTCATCATCAAAGTTTGATGCTCTCCTAGTACGAACCCCTATATTGAGATCACCAATGATGTTTGAAGTTGGATGATCCCTAACTTCACGAACCTCTGGAGGTAAGTTAGGTTGAGTGGTAGGAATACGAAGATCTTCAATGGGTACTTCGTTTGTTCCAGTATCAAGATCATCAAAAGTGATTTGCTGAAGTGGAGAAACATCATGCGCAGGAGGAGGAGTTTGCGCATCAGGAGTCGTCACTTCTGGCGCAGCATCTGGTGTATGCGCATGAGATGGACTTGCATGATTCTGATTTTGACAATCATTCTACGCAGGTGCAGTTTGAGGCTGCGTACCTGTCTCATCATTCTCAACAGAATCATCAGAATCATTTGGAGCCAAATGTGGCTCAAGGAGAGAATGCTCATCAAAAGTAACATGTACAGATTCAACAATTACTAGAGTAGTTCTATTAAAAACACGAAAAGCTTTAGAATGTTTGGCATACCCAACGAAAATACCTTCATCTGCTTTGGCGTCGAATTTACCTCTATGATCTTTGCCATTGTAGAGGATGTAGCATTTGCAGCCAAAAATCTTGAAGAAAGCAATGTTGGGCGCTCTTCCTCTCCATAGCTCATATGGAGTCTTGTTCTAGGCTTTGTTGATGAGGGATCTATTCTGAGTAAAGCAAGCAGTGTTGACAGCTTCTCCCCAGAAATACTTTAGAAGCTTAGCTTCTGCTATCATTGTTTTTCCAGCCTCAATCAACGTGCGATTCTTTCTTTCCACAACGCCATTTTGTTGAGGAACTCCAGCAGCAGAGAAATTGTGATCAATTCTATGGTCATCGCAGTATTGAGCAACACTGTTATTCTTGAATTCAGTTCCATTGTCTGATCTAACACTCACGATGTCGTCTTCTTTTTGAGTTTGGAGCTTTCAAAATAGCGCAGTCAAGATATCATAGCAGTCATCTTTGGATATCATCATATCGACCCATGTGTATCTTGAGTAGTCATCCACCACGACTAAATTATATTTGTTTCCTCCAATGCTCGCAGTGGTGACCGGTCCAAACAAGTCCATGTGAAGCAGTTGTAAACATTTGGAAGTTGAGGAGGCAATCTTGCTGGAGAAAGACTGCTTAGGTTGTTTACCGAGCTGGCATGCTGCGCATTTCCTGTCATGATGGTCAGCTACTTTGGGAAGTTCTTTGACAAGATTTTCTCTTCCTAGCTTATCCAAATACTTGAAGTTCAAATGACTTAAGCGCTTATGCCATAGCCAGCTGCTTTCACTTACATTCTTTGCTACAAAACAGAGATTAGTGATAGAATCTATAGAAGTAAGATCAATAATGTAAACATTTGTCTTACAAGTCCCTGTGACCAAAGTTAGTCCGGATATGCCATCTTTGATGTAACAGTGCGTTGCAGTGAAGTGACATTCCAAACCTTTATCGCAGAATTGTGATATGGAGAGCAGGTTGTGTTTGAGACCTTCTACGAGTGCAACTTTCTCAATGCACACTTTATCTTTTCTGATTTTTCCATATCCAACAATGTGCCCTTTGTTGTTATCTCCAAAAGTTACAGAGGGACCTCTTCCTTCATGCACATCTTCAAGAGCGGTGACATCTCCAGTCATGTGTCTAGAGCATCCACTGTCGAGGTACCATATATGCGCTTTAGCTTGTGAAGAGTGCGCAGTGAAGCAGGAGACCTGAAAGATAGACATTAAGAACGCAGGTCCCCTTTATTCTTGGGTCCTAGAGTTATCAACTTTTGACAACCCACTCCTGTCTGACCTTAGGATTTTTACGTCCCTTGACATTAGGAGCAAATCGCAAAAGGCATTCTGCAGCCTTGTGACCTAAACCATCACACACAACACAATGATAAAAGCCACTTATAGATTGGGTTTTTACAAACTCTTTACTTTTCTTTGGCGCAAGATTCTTTACTGGAGCAGATGAACTTGCTTTGACAAATATCATTTTCTGAGGTTTGGGTGCGCTTTTCTTAAGAATGCGCATCTGGCGTTGGGGCGCATGGCTTTCATGCGCATGACCCTTTTGCGCAGATTTGACATTTGAAGTTGAAGCGCAACCATAGTCAGAATATGAGTTGCCATGTGCAGGTTCAACTTTAGCCTTACCCTTGGTTTTTCCAGTTTGCTTCTTTGGGTAGACATAATGGAAATTTTGTCTCTGGACTTTCTCCTGTCCTATACCCATTGAGGCAGAATGCTTTGCTTTAGGAATTTCAATAGTTTGCTGTGGTGTAAATTCCTTTTCCTTTTCAGAGCAAACTGCGCATTTAAAGTTATCACTAGTTGAGAACCCCAAGCCTTCCTTGTCTCTACTAACCTTTTGGGATTCTAGAATTTGGTCCATAGTGACACGAGATTTGGTCCACTCATCAGTGATCTTTGTGAGATCAGCTACTTGAGCAGCCAATTCTTCGTTTTTTACTTTAAATAGCTCATTTGATTTGTGAGAAAACGGTTCTTTTCAGTAAGAGGAGTCATGCTCTTAATCTGCTCCTTAAGGAGGGTGATCTCAGATTTTAAAAGAGTTTTCTCCGTCTTAAGCTGTGAAATTTCTCCAATTGATAAGTCCACTGCTTCTTTCATAGAGTTAAATTTCTTGATTACCTTTTCAGCTTGCTGAAAAATAGACTCGCGCTCAGCAGCAGAGTCATTCTTTTCTATTACAATGTCAGCAGGAATTTCAAGAGATTCTTTGCGTGGAGGCGCAGCTACAAATTTCTTTGATAGGTCTGCTCTGGCAAACAAGTACTTGCCATTCTGTCTGCTTGGAGTCAGATGTCCCATTTCCACCAGTTCTGTGATAGTGGGACCTTTCTTCTTTGTCCTTGGCGCAGCCTTTGTGTCCGCATCGGGATCATTGTCTGAATCGCTATCAGCATAAGCATTTGCCAACAAGCAGAGCAGTCCATCCTCAGAGTCATCATCATCACTGTCTTCAGTGTCAGTCTCTATCCAAGTCTTCAGTTCCTTTTCTGTGCAGTCTTCTTCAGCAATCATTCCGCGCTGCCTTGATGATCTCTACGCATTATTCCTCTTCATGTACTCATGTTTTGGAGTGGGACATTTTGAAGCAAAATGACCGGGCTTTCTGCAGTTGTAGCAGACTAACTCTTCATCAATCTTTGAGTCTCTGCCACGAGAGAATTTAGCAGGTGGTTTGCTCGAGGATCCAGGTTTAGAGAATTTCCTGAATTTTTGGAATCGCTTAACGAACATAGCGAAATCATCATCATCCATTTCAAGTAGGGAGGAAGTAGAGACTTTGTCTGAGGATTGAGCAGGCGCAGGTTCCTTTTGCGCAACATAGGAAACAAGCTTTCCTTTGCCTTCAGTTTCATCGATTCGATCAAGCTTTAGCTCATACACTTTTAAGTTAGCGTGTAAGCTACGCAGAGGCCAAGTATCTAGAAATCCAGAATCTTCCAGATGACTTGCTTTGTGCACATATCTGGAACCTAGCGCATCTAAGAATTGGGAATTGACTTCTTTATTAGTGAAAGTAGTTCCAAGAGATTTACAAGAGTTTACAACAGCACAGAAGCGATCATATGTTTGTATCAAGGTTTCACCATCTTTTCTCATGAAGAAGTTGAATTTTCTTTGCACCACAAATCTTTTGTTTTCCTTGCTTACTTTGTCTCCATTCACATATCCTTCAATAGCATCCCATAGTTCCTTTGCAGTTCCACCGCTCACAATTTGATTGTGCGTGGAGAGGTCTAGAGTGCTAAGAATGATGTTCCTTGCTCTTCCATCATAGCCAACCCATTTCTTTTCTTCATCAGTCCATTCCTCCTTGTTCTTCTTGATGGTAGGGTTTTCCTTATTTGTAGCAGGATCAGGATTAGCCTTCATTGGAATGTAGGGTCCTTCAAGAACGATGTCGTGGAGGATCTCGTCGATAGAAGAAAAATGAGTGAGCATGCAGTGCTTCCAGATTTCGAAGTGATCTTCATTCAGCACTGGGACATGTGAATAGTTAGCCATTGCCCAAGATTTTGAAGCCATCTTGAATCGGCACCCAAGCTGTTAAGCTTGAAAAACAAAACAAGTTTTATGAAGGTGTTTGCTCTGATACCACTTGTTGGTCCCAAAGGGGCAACAAGGGTATGAAAAATGCTAGAGGGGGGGGGGGTGAATAGCGTTTTAAAATTCTTTTCAAACCCTTTTGGAAATCAATGGCTTATGCGCACAGTTTTCAAATAAGCTAAGTATAGCGCGCAGTGAGAGTGTGAAATGCACAGCGGAAGTTTAAGCAACACCTGCGCAGGAAAAAGCTGCGCAAGGATAAAAACGCACGCGCTAAGTTTTGGCTTAAAGAGTTGGATAAAATGTTCTAAGGCAATAAGCAATAACAAACACAACAGCAATAGTAGCAATCTGATAAGATCAAACAAAGCAGTAATTCAGAAATGATTAAGCAGGAAGTAAATAGCGAGATTAAAGAACAAGCTATTTGGAGAGGTTCGATTAATGAAAGATCTACGTCCTCTACCAAGATGGTTAGTCTTGGATTTTCTAATGGAGATCTTGTTGGGTTTCGATCAAACATGTGCAGCGGAATTTAGCATTTAAAATTTTGAAACCCAAAGCCATGGATCCGTTCATATGATTAAATCAAATACAACATAAGAATAAAGGAATAGACTAACCCTTGATGACTATCAAATTATATTGGTTTTTGGTGGAGGTTTGAAGACTTGATCACGATCACAAAGCTTGAACACGAACTTTGAAGATGATGATTTTCACCCTCTAGCGGTATCCACACTTCGAACGAATATCAAAGGAGCTTCTTTGATCTTGGTTGCTAGACCAAATTGTGAAACACTTTTTCACAATTAAAAAGAACTATATGGAATTTATTTTGTGTATTATTTTGTTCCTCAACCAAGAATGTCTTGGAACAAAATAAACCCTCTCTTAAACTCTTTGAGACTCACAAAAATTATTAGCTTTGAGTGCTGGCCGAATTTGGTCTTTTATACACAAGTATGACCTATTCCAAATAGGAAACTTGTGTCACAATCCGTCCAAAATTCGTTTCCTAATCAAATTAGGAATCTGCCACCCGACAGTACTGTGCGGCCGCCCAAAACCATCTGTGCGGTCGCACAACTATCTGAAACAAAACTTGTAGAAAAATAGACTAAGTGTGCGGCCGCCCAGTCCATACTGTGCGGTCGCCCACTTCTCAGAATGTCCAGAATTTCCAAAATTCCAATATAGTCCTTTTAAAGATTCGTTCTATTGTGTGTGACCCTCTAGGATTATACTAAGTTGGCAATGGGTTCAAACATGAAACCATAAGATATGATTAGGTTCTAGCAAACCGTCATACCTACCCAATTAGTATAACTAGATACAAGTTCGCATTCCTCTTAGAATATGTCATAATCCTTTTGTCCACGATATCATTGAACACAAGTCATGGTCAAAGAGTCAACTTGTTTTGTTCAATACTTTCTCGATTCCGAATATGTTGATAATCCAAATGGCATTGATCCAATCAATTCATTTAAGTCCGGCCGAACATTTAATCAACATCATTCCTACGAGAGGCCCAAGCTTTACATCTCTCCGAGGAGGGACAAATCCATTTAGCTTATTATTCTTCCCTACGTGAATCCGATTATGCCAATCATACCCTTTATAACTACTCGGTTAAAAGTAGCGTTTGAATATGTCAAACATAATTTTCATCAAGTGGAAGACTATAATAACTTCATGTCTAAGGATTCAAATGACATAACTAATATGAGATATATGTATGACATAGACCATGACATAAATCTCATAGAGCGGGTCATGTCCAGTACCTTGTTCCAAACAAGTACCCATAAATCTAACATGATCATCCCATGATCATTTAGCCTTTATACTAGTACTTAATAAGTACTAGGGACGGAGATTATTATAAGTAAACATGAACAACAATAATAATCAAACATCTCTTTATTGATATGAAATAAATGATAACAATTACAACGTTTATTAAACGTGCCTAGGGCACCACTACCAACAATCTCCCACTTGCCCTAGGCCCAATCTCCCATGTATCTAATACCCATGGACCTAACATGACCATCATGTTTAGCTTGTGGAAGTCCCTTTGTTAGCGGGTCCGCAACATTGTCATCAGTAGGTACTCTGCATATATTTACGTCTCCCCTATCAACGATCTCTCGAATGATATGAAAACGCCTAAGTATGTGTTTGGATTTCTGATGTGCTCTTGGTTCTTTGCTTGAGCAATAGCACCATTATTATCGCAATAAAGGTCTATTGGATTAGCAATACTAGGAACCACTTCAAGTTCAGTTATGAACTTTTTAATCCAAACAGCTTCCTTTGCAGCATCCGATGCAGCAATATACTCAGCTTCTGTTGTAGAATCAGCGGTTGTACTTTGCTTGGAACTCTTCCAGCTTACAGCTCCACCATTTAACATAAACACAAAACCCGATTGCGATCGGCTATCATCTTTGTCGGTTTGGAAGCTTGCATCCGTGTAAGCATTTACAACGAGATCATCTTCCATTCCTCCATAGACCAAAAACGAGTCTTTAGTCCTTCTCAAGTACTTAAGAATCGCTTTTACAGCTATCCAGTGATTTTCGCCAGGGTCGGATTGGTATCTACTTGTCATGCTCAAAGCATAAGACACATCCGGCCTAGTACAAATCATGGCATACATGATGGACCCAATTGCCGAAGCATATGGAACATCATTCATTTTCTCACGCTCATCTTTTGTCTTAGGACATTGAGTCTTGCTTAGAGAAACTCCATGTAACACGGGCAAGGTGCCTCTCTTAGAATTTTCCATACGGAATCTTCTAATGACCTTGTCAATGTATGTACTTTGGCTTAAACCAAGTAGCCTCCTTGATCTATCTCTATAGATCTTAATGCCAAGAATATATGCGGCTTCACCCATATCTTTCATTGCGAAGCACTTTCCTAACCAAGTCTTCACAGACTGAAGTGTAGGAATGTCGTTTCCAATGAGCAATATGTCATCCACGTATAAAATAAGGAATAGCACTATGCTCCTACTAATCTTCTTGTATACACAAGGCTCATCTTCGTTCTTGATGAAACCAAACTCTTTGACCGATTCATCAAAACGGAGATTCCAACTCCTTGAAGCTTGCTTCAACCCATAGATGGATCTTTGCAATTTGCATACCTTAGAATCTTGTTCAAAACCTTCTGGTTGTGTCATATACACATCCTCTTGGAGTTTTCCATTCAGGAAAGCGTTTTGACGTCCATCTGCCATATTTCATAGTCATGATATGCGGCAATGGCAAGCAAAATTCTTATAGACTTGATCATCGCTACGGGTGAAAAGGTCTCATCATAGTCAATACCATGAACTTGCCTATAACCCTTCGCTACAAGCCTAGCTTTGTAAGTATGCACCTTCCCATCCATGTCAGTCTTCTTCTTGAAGACCCATTTGCATCCTATGGTTTTTACACCTTCGGGCGCATCAAACAAATTCCAAACTTGATTGTCTTGCATGGATTGCAATTCGGATTCCATGGCTCCAAGCCACTTATCCGAATCAGGAGAAGACATCGCCTCTTGGTAGGTTGACGGTTCATCATTCTCAATGATTTCTACCTCATTACTATCCGTTACGAGAAATCCATATCTCTCGGGCTCGTATCGTAACCTACTAGATCTGCGAGATGCTTGTGTATTTAGAACAGGTTCCACAACTCCTTGTGGTTCTTGTTCCACTATTGGTTCAATGTTATTTTCTGGGTCTCGAATTTCTTCAAGATTTATTTTACTCCCACTGATTTCTTTGGAGAGAAACTATTTCTCTAGAAAGACACCAGTTCGGGCAACAAACACTTTGTTGTCCTCTCGGTTGTAAAAGTAATATCCTTTAGTTTCCTTAGGATATCCCACGAAAATACATTTATCAGATTTGTGTGCTAGTTTGTCAGAGATAAGTCTCTTGACATAAACTTCGCAACCCCAAATCCTCATGAAAGATAAACTAGGTTTCTTTCCACTCCACATCTCATATGGGGTCTTTGGAACCGATTTAGTTGGAACTTGATTTAGTGTGAAAGCAGCGGTTTCTAGGGCGTAACCCCAAAAGGATATTGGAAGATCAACTTGACTCATCATTGATCGAACCATGTCTAACAAAGTCCGATTTCTCCTCTCAGACACACCATTCCATTGTGGTGTTCCAGGTGGAGTCAATTGTGAAACTATTCCACAATTCTTTAGATGATCATTAAATTCTTGACTCAAGTATTCACCACCACGATCTGATCGAAGTGCCTTTATACTTTTGCCAAGTTGTTTTTCTACTTCATTTTGAAATATTCTAAATATCTCAAATGCTTCACTTTTATGTTTCATTAGGTAAACATACCCAGATCTGCTATAATCATCAGTGAAGGTTATGAAGTATTGAAATCCTCCCCTAGCATTGCTACTTAATGGTCCGCATACATCGGAATGTATCAACCCCAATAAGTCGCTTGCCCTTTCACCCAACTTGGTAAAAGGTGTCTTAGTCATTTTTCCAAGAAGACATGACTCACAAGTATCATATGACTCTAAGTCACATGAACCCAAAAGTCCGTCCCCATGGAGTTTTGAGATACGCTTCTCATTAATATGACCAAGACGGCAATGCCACAAATAAGTATGATTTACATTATTAGGTTTAGATTTCTTATTTACATGATAGACATTATTTTCATTCTTGACATCCAAGATATAAGGCCATTAATGAATTAGCAATACCATAAAGCACATCATTTAAATAAATAGAAATTTCTTATTCTCAATAGAAACTTAAAACCTTCATTATCCAAACAAGAAATTGAAATAATATTTCTGCTTAAATCCGGAACATAATAACAATTGTTCAAAACAAGAATTAATCCGGAAGGTAAAGTGACTTCATAAGTCCCTACGGCTAATGCAGCAACTCTTGCTCCATTTCCACACGTAGATCTACTTCACCTTCTTTAAGCAGTCTCCTATTCTTTAGTCCCGCACATTTAGACAAATGTGAGAACCACATCCGGTATCCAATACCCAAGAATCAGTGGTAGAAAGGAGAATATCTATCATATAGATACCTGAAGTCGACGCAGCCTTGCTGCTCTTCTTCTTCTTTTGCTCTTCCAAGAAAGCCTTGCAATTACGTTT
>JAOWBW010000027.1:720752-818022 GCA_026119855.1 Campanula takesimana | reverse complement strand
ACCCTCTAGGTACTATAGGATATCACCAAAAACCTAGACCAAGTCTTATTCTAAATCAATCCGATCAGTAAAATAACTTTCAATTAAAGGGTCTCAAAGTATGAAATCCTCCCACTTATATCACAAAGATGATCATAACAACTCAATAAAGTCACTCAATGGATTTACAAACTGTTCACAATGGATCGATACAACTCCTCTTAACCTCAACACCCAATAAAATCCCGAAGTATAAAACTTATAACTAACTAACCACCTATACCATATTGTATTACTCGAAGAGAGCTTCGAAACGATAGTTTACACGCCTAAAACGGAGTCCGATGAGAAAGTTATGGCCTCCGAAGATCGAACGAAAAACGACAAACTTGGAAAAAGGGGGTGCGCGCGCCTCCCTGATCAGAAGGCTGCGTTTTTGAAGCAGAAAAGGGTGCGCACGCCTCCCAAAACATGGTGCGCGCGCCTCCTTGCCCGAGGGACGAAATCCGGCCAAAATTCTGGGTTTCTTCCAAAAATCGACCCAAACTAAACCAAACCAAAATCTAACACATCCAACAAGTATAACAAGGTACTAGAACAACTTATAAGTCTAAAATGACTCATATAACATCTATTAGACAACCTAAACCAAGAGATGATCCAAACACCCATTCTCACAAAAAAAATGAATAAATTGCAAATAGGTTCCAAATCAACCAACGAAGCCATATATATCAACTAGAGTATCAATGGAGTTAAAGATGAACATTTTTGCATTAATGGGGGAAAAATAACTTACCCGGATTTTCTCAAAGGTCACGGAACTCGAAATTTCTTGGCTTCCTACGATCCTATCGACGATCTAAACATGATTCATGTTTTAAGAAATGAGAAATAACAAGAGGAATATGAAGAAAATGAAGAGAGAAGGAAGAGAGAAAAACTTACCCCAAATTCCATGGAAAGAGAGAGAGATATGCTGGGAGAGGGAGATGGAGTGAAAGAGTGAGGGAGTTAGGGAGGAGAGTAGGGAGGGAATAAGGAGAAATGATTTCAAAACTTACACATAGGCCCTCTCCCCCTAACACTACCCTTTCAAATAAACTCCCCACTAACAAATAAGACTCAACACTTCTACACTAGCACAAATGACCCAAATAAATGCTAGGCATAATATTATGAAACATAAAATGCACACATAAATATTTAAATAACTAATAATTTAGATAAATAAATAAGCAAATAAATAAATAATAATTATTTATTACCAATAAAATAGAGCCTAGTTTTCGGGTCGTGACATTCACTCCCCCTTAAAGAAAATTCGACCCGAATTTTAACGAGACTTACCCGAAATACCAAATAGCTACGGATACGATAGTTCCGCCATTTCTCAAATTCCTCAATTGTCCAATCTAACCCACTACAAGGTAACCTTAAATAATGCTTACTAATAACACACCTCTCGAACCGAATCATTCCATCATTAACTTCATTACTAATCAAAATCCGTACTCAAAATCGAAGAATTCAAATTATTTCCACACATAATTCTCGAGGTATCTCAAGCTCGCCTTATTCATAACCTTAACTACACCGCAAAGGTACTTCCATTGTAAATCGCATACTTAGTATTATCCCCAGAAATTCCAAACATTACCATCTCGAGCTTAATTAGCTTTTAAAATATGAAAAGCTAAAGAAATTTTCCATCCCCATAATATTCGCCAAAGGCTATATCTCCAAGGATTCCCATTATAGTGCTCTCGCTCTAGGTAGCACCTTAAACTAGAGGTGTAATATAAACCCAAAATTTTAATACAAAATGTTCACGTAAATCTACGCCATTAATATCATCGTCATAACACTCCACTCCTTGAAAGCCTAAAATAATTACGAATACTCAATAGTCCGAAAATGATCTAAATTTTATCTTCAAGGATTTCCTCTAACTCCCTTTTAGTTAACAACCTGTGCTCATATACCCAAGGAAATCGACAAATCTCAAATCCTCAATAGCTAACCCAAGTTAGTCTTTCACGCATACATTTATTAACCTAATGATACTTAGGCTCAATAGTACTACCATCATAATAAACCAATTAGCTAGCAACGTTCCAACTGACCCAATACCAAATCATGATATTCCTTAATTATGCCCAAGTATTGATACTCCACTTCCTTCACATACCCTTGATCCAATTCGGGAAACGCCACCAAGAAGGATTTAGAACCATAGAACCACTATTTAACCAAAATTTCAAAATGCCTTTAACATAAATCGAGAAATTATTACTCTCCCAAAATGTACTTAGTCCTTTCTAACTTAACACGCTTACCACCATTAATGATCATAACTCCTACAACACAAACTCATCATCCATAACAAATCGTACACCTCTCCATACTAATCCATTCCGATGCATCACGAAGATGTACTAAAAGTGACCAAAATTTTCCTTAAGAGATCCTCATTGAATCCTCAACTCCTATAACCCAACCGATACAATATGGATATTGATCTAAATATTAGCATTACAACCTTGTACCACAACAACCCAATTTAACCCAAGCTCCTCCCCAAACACTAGGTACTATTCGGAAGAAAATGAAAATCTTACGAATGATAAATACACCCAACAAATTGACCGAAACTAAATACTCGGATTTCAATTAAGAAAAGATAGGTATAACCCTACCCAAAGGAACGGTCTCAAACAGTTTTAAGAAATTAGGAATGGAGAATATAACAATCCCCCTACAACAATAGACTAAAGCAATAGTAACATCAAAATCTTGTAATAGCAACATGGCTAATCTAGCAGGTGAGAAATAACCATACTTAAGCACATCATAAGCACATAAGACTTCATCAGATACCCTAAACTCCTCCATAGGAGTAGACACCTACTACACATAAGTCAAAGACTTAGAGAAATAAATGCAACTAAATGCACAGAAACACATAAATGCGATGATCCTAAAATGCACGCGCTCGCTCTCACGACGCAAAATAATACCTCCTGAAATTATCCGTTACCTGTTGAGTGCTGATTGATCGCAATTACTCTACCTATACCTTAGGGTTCCCCGAAGCATCTCTCTTCTGACCCGGTGAAGTACTGGTTCCTGTTCCTGATGATTGAACCTTAAACCTCGGACAATCTTTTATGAAGTGACCCAGTTGACCACAATTGATACATTTTCCTACTTCTTCCAACACTTATCCTCCAAATGGCCTTCCCTCTGACAGTAAGTGCAAAGCCACCTACCTTGTTTCCCTTGTTTCCCCGGAGTAGTACCCGGATTCCCTAGCGCGGTTTGTTCCTTAAACTGAGATGGTGCTCCCAAATTACCTCGGTTATCTGAACGGTGTTGTGGTTGAGATTTAGCATGGCTTACTTGTTTACCCGTATTTACAACCTCGGTCTTCCTCTTATGCTCCCCAATATCTTGCTCGATCAAGTATGCCCGGTCTACCACATCCTGGAAGGTCACAATCTTCTGGGCAATAAGCTGAGTACGGATGGATGTCTTTAAACCGTGGATGAATCTCATGGCTTTCTGTTCCTCAGTCCTCATGAGATAGTCATAGTACCTGGCTAATTCTGTGAACTTAGCCGAGTACTGAGCTATAGACAACAAACCTTGCTCCAGGTTGAGCAGCTCGATCTCCTTTCGGTTTTGATCCACTACCGGAATGAAATGCTCCTTGAACTTTCGCACAAACAACTCCCATGCATACACTGTGTGAGTATCATCCCAACTCGCTTTAACACCCTTCCACCAATGCTCGGAGGCACCCACAAGTTTATAAGCCGCAAACCGGACCTTGTCTTCATCGGTGCAACCAAAGACATCATAAATTTTCTCCATCGACTCAATCCATAGCTCGGCCTTCCTTACATCGGGTTCCCCATTGAACTCAACCGGTTTCAATTTCAGAAATTGTTCCAATCCGTAGCGGGGTGGTGGTGCTTGTTCTACCCTCGGACCTTGATCATGTATGGCCTTCATGGCCGCCTCAAACATGCCCTGAAACATTGCACGGGCTTCATCCCTTGTTTCATTCTGATTTGCATTACCGGTATTACTTTCACCACTTCTCCTTCGAGCCATTTCAAACAAGTACCTGCATAAAACAACAATTGTTACTCACTCCGAACACACTACCCTCCTAGGTCATACTAATCCACATATACTTATACATAGAGCTAAACCATAGCTCTGATACCAACTATCGCGACCCCGAACCCGCGGGTCCGGAATACGCGAGCTGGACGTCGACTTAAAACCAAAACTCTAAAATATAGAAGTTAAAAATTCCATTTTGAACCAAAAAATGATAACACAAGGTTTTACAAATCCAAGTTTAAATCAACAAAGTACATCTAACATAAGCTCCACAGCTTATACCCAAAAGAATAAAATATACAATTCTTAATGACGTCAATAATGGTAAAACTATCCCCAAAAGGTTATACATTTAAATAATGTAAACCGATCCATAACAACCTGCCCCAAAATCTCAATCCTCACAACGTCCTCCTCGATCTGCGAATCCTAGTCCTTTTCCTCCAGGGGGGGTTAAGGAAAAACAAAGATGGAAATAAACGGGGTGAGATAAAATCTCAGTAAGTTACTAATGCAACTACATGACATGCTATAATGCAATAAGCAATAAACAATGATAAATATCACATAGCATGTAACAATTAACAGTCGACAGATAGCAGCGGAAAGTAAACACATAACAAAGGATATTAGCCAAGGTTTCCCAACTGATAGAACGAATTAAAGGATCGCTGCGCAGCTTCAACAATCAACCAATCCATATCTTCACAGTAGCATAAAAGCCGAAGAGAAAACCCCGGTCAGAAGCGACCAATCAACCCATCAATCAAACAAACCATCTTCATAGTAGCATAAAAGCTGAAGAGAAACCCGGTACCGGAACCCATAATAATTTAAAGTGCCACAAGGGGCGGGAGCCATGCCACAAAGTCATGCTCCAAAACGATTAGCTAGAATACCCACAACGGAGCTAGCTCATCCCAACCAAGGCCAATCTGGATGAGGACAGAAGGACCAATGGGCGATGCTATACTGGACTTGGCTCGTGCCATTATAGCATTATCCATTGCCTGATTCGATACACAATTTAACCAGCTGGACTTTCAATAATGCTAAGTAATGAATACTAGCTTTAAAAACATCAAAAGGGTTCCAAAGTAGGGAACCGCACCAATTAATCACCATAAAAGATGCAAATGATTACTCAAGAAGAGTTCAACAACAATAAACACAAGGAGTTTCTCATAAAAGAGTCCAACAACATTGACCATTAAAACATAATGATTCCAAGATAAGGCACTTACCAAATACATCTTAAATATGATACCCACAAGTTAATCATAAAGAGCACAACCCAAACGGTCGCTCACAAATGGCACAATGACTATTACCAAAATGACCCTAAACATTTACTCATAAAGATATACTAGGACTATGAACTCAACCATCTCATCACACCTGGAATTCCAAAGTAGGAAATCAGAATGAATACACCTTAAGGTTAATCAAACCGTAAGTACCCAATCGCTAATTCACGCTTTACCTCCGTCCATAACGAACCAAATCTAAACACCCCCAAACGAATCCAAAAGGTTACCCTTATTAGAACATGATCATGACCGGACTAAACCCTACACTTTAGTGTTCCAAAACAACCCTCTAGGTACTATAGGATATCACCTAAAACCTAGACCAAGTCTTATTCTAAAATCAATCCGATCAGTTAAATAACTTTCAATTAAAGGGTCTCAAAGTATGAAATCCTCACTTATATCACAAAGATGATCATAACAACTCAATAAAGTCACTCAATTGGATTTACAAAACTTGTTCACAATGGATCGATACAACTCCTCTTAACCTCAAACACCCAATAAAATCCCGAAGTATAAAACTTATAACTTAACTAACCAACCTATACCATCTTTTAGTACTCTAAGAGAGCTTCGAAACTATAGTTTACACGCCTAAAACGGAGGCTGGATGAGAAAGTTATGGCCTCCGGAAGATCGAACGAAAAACGGACAAACTGGAAAAAGAGGGGTGCGCGCGCCTCCCTTGATCAGAAGGCTGCGTTTTTTAAGCAGAAAAGGGTCCGCACGCCTCCCTAAACATGGTGCGCGCGCCTCCTTGCCCGGAGGTACGAAATCAGGCCAAAATTCTGGGTTTCTTCCTAAAATCGACCCAAACTAAAACCAAACCAAAATCTAACACATCCAACAAGTATAACAAGGTACTAGAACAACTTATAAGTCTAAAATGACTCATATAACATCTATTAGACAACCTAAACCAAGAGATGATCCAAACACCCAATTCTCACAAAAAAAATGAATAAATTGCAAATAGGTTCCAAATCAACCAACGAAGCCATATATATCAACTAGAGTATCAATGGAGTTAAAGATGAACATTTTTAGCATAAATGGGGGAAAAGTAACTTACCCGGATTTTCTCAAAGGTCGACGGAACTCGAAATTTCTTGTCTTCCTACGATCCTATCGACGATCTAAACATGATTCATGTTTTAAGAAATGAGAAATAACAAGAGGAAGATGAAGAAAATGAAGAGAGAAGGAAGAGAGAAAAACTTACCCAAATTCCATGGAAAGAGAGAGAGATATGTTGGGAGAGGGAGATGGAGTGAAAGAGTGAGGGAGGTGAGGGAGGTGAATAGGGAGGGAATAAGGAGAAATGATTTCAAAACTTACACATAGGCCCCTCCCCCTAATACTACCCTTTCAAATAAACTCCCCACTAACAAATAAGACTCAACACTTCTACACTAGCACAAATGACCCAAATAAAATGCTAGGCATAATTATTATGAAACATAAAATGCACACATAAATATTTAAATAAATAATAATTTAGATAAATAAATTAGCAAATAAATAAATAATAATTATTTATTACCAATAAAATAGAGCCTAGTTTTCGGATCGTGACAGTTAAACCCAGGATTTCTAGCTCATCCTTAACTTCTTTGAGTTTATCAACAACACTCAGCAATTTTTGGCTATCTCCAGCCACCATCTCAAACAGCTTCCTTATATCACCCGCTATATTCAACTCTACCTCCCTTATAGCATTAATGAAATCTTGGCCATCAGTGAGTTTGATGCCACCATCTATGCGCTCATGAAGGGAGGCAAGAGTACCTTTGAAAAGTTCATTCATTTGATCAATAGCATCATTCCATTGTTGAGGAGTCAGGAAATGTTTGTCCTTGATATTTGCGTCTATGCGCGGCATCTCCCCCTTAATGGCAGCAATCTCATCAGCTTGCTGAGTAAGCATGGAAGTATGAAGCTCTAATTATGAGTTCATTTGAGCTTGGCCTTGCTGGAGTTGCTGTAGAAGTGAAATAACAACACTTATATCAGGAGTGGTAGGAGGAGGCGCATGAGAAGTATGGGGCGCAGGAGGTGAAGGTAGATAATCATCACTTGAAGTAGACTCCACTGAAATAGTAGGGGGCGCAGAAGGTGATTTGCGCCTTAAAGGATCTGGCTCCCCCTGAGCTGTATCTTCACTAAATTCATCAAATAAATCAGCTGATATTTGGTCCTTAAGATTTTGACGTTCAGAGGATAGATTAGCAGGAGTGTTGATAGGCGTTTAAACAGTAGGAGGCGCATTAGGAGGGGGCTCACGTACATCAGCGCTAGACCCTGCGCCTTTGCGCCTTTCAGATTTGGATAACTCAGCAGTCTGTTTCAAACTGAAGTCTTCATCTCGTTTCTTATGTGCTTCCAGTCTACTGGCTTCCTTAGCACGCTTCAATTCCTTATCTTCTTCAATATCAACTCTTGGGCGCTTAGGGGGTTTTCTTGTTCCTTCTGCAACCCTTTTTCCTTTACCTTTTTCTGCGCGAGGTACTGCTTCAATTTCTGCGCCATCTGCATCGTCATCTGATTCAGTGGCTTCATCAACCAACTGAGCACCCTTTACCTTAGGCGTGCGCTTTTCCATGCGCTTCTTGCGCCTTTTCAAGACAAGGTTGTCTTTCCCAAAAACTGGAACTTTAGTGGTTTGATAAGCTGGGTTCTGAGCGAGGAGATTAGCAAGAGCATGATAAGTGAGAAATATCTTCGTGAGTATTCTGCAGTGAGTTTTGAACTTCGTCTTCCTTTCAGACTTGTTCTTGTTATACTTATCAATTTGGTCAGATAAAGTTTTTAACAAAATCTAAGGCCAATTCAATCTGGTTTTTCCCATGATGGCAGAAGGATACTCCCACTGCTCTACGGTGAATCTATTCACATTGCCGGTTTTAAACACAATTGAAGTATCAACCAGATGCGCTATATGAGCGAGAAAATCACCACCATCCTTTATCTCAACATTTTTGATGTTATTTAGAAGAGTAGGGACTTTGAGATAAGTACGCGCCACTGTATTCTGATCTGCAACAGAGTAAGAGTTCGGTTGACCAGAAACACCCTGAGGGCCAGTAGTGCTAAAACTCACTATATTCTTGATTGTGCCCGTAGAGATAGTGATAGGAATATTCTGAACGGTGGTGCATATCCGGTAGCGCACGAATCCATCTGCTGGAGTCTCAACTAGAGCTGCTGTTGAGAAAAATTCATCAACAAGGAGCGGAGAATAGAATGGTTGATCCAGCGTGAATAAAGGAGTGAGTCCAGCGATGTGAAGGGTTGAGAGAATTTCAAGCCCCATTGGATCAAGTGAAAGCT
Source organism: Campanula takesimana (assembly GCA_026119855.1). NCBI lineage: Eukaryota > Viridiplantae > Streptophyta > Magnoliopsida > Asterales > Campanulaceae > Campanula > Campanula takesimana. Next base: position 809,266 of record JAOWBW010000027.1, on the reverse strand, counting down.
CAGCAAGATCTATCGTCTCACCGGGTCTGAAATTAGCAGGATCCTGAAAACATAACATTGGTCGACTTTGCATCCAGTCGACCTCGTTGACTTGATTCTCGAGGAGGACCCTTAAAGATGGGACTTCAAGTTCGATTGGGAGTACGGCTTCAGAACCATAGACTAATGCATACGGAGTTTCTCCTGTTGCTGACCGTATTGATGTGCGGTAGCCTCACAATGCTAATGGTAGCTTCTCGGGCCAATCCCTTCCTGTTGAGGCCATTTCTTGACGATGGTCTCGATGGTCTTATTTGCTGCTTCAATCGCGCCATTTGCTTGGGGACGGTAAGGAGATGACTTGTGTTTAGTGATCTTGTATTCTACCAAAAGTGCATCCATTTCCTTCTCAAAGTGAGAGCCGTTGTTGGAAATGATTTCATAAGGCACGCCGTATCGGCACATGATATTAATCTTTACAAATTAGGCCACTCCGATAGGCTTGTGCTTCAACCCACTTTGTGAAGTAGTCGACGGCCACTAGGACGAATGACTGCCCATTGCTTCCGGCAGGATGGACTTTACCGATGATGTCTATCCCCCAACAAGAGAAAGGCCAAGGTGTGACCATGTTGTAAAGTTGTGAGGGTGGAGTCTGTTGTAGATTAGCATGGAATTGGCACTTGGCACACCTTTTGACTTTCTCGATACAGTCTCGTTCCATAGTGCTCCAATAGTAACCAATGTGGAGTATCTTCTTGACCAGCATAAACCCATTCATGTGGAGTCCACACTCTCCTTCGTGCACTTCACACATTATCTCTTGAGCTTCGGTCTCATTGGCACATAAGAGATTGATCCCGTCGTGGTGTCTTTTGTAGACTCGGTCTCCAATTAGTACGTACCGAGAGGCTAGCCTTTGGAGAGCCGCTTGAGACTTCTTATTGCTATTCTCGGGATAAGTGCCATCTTTGAGGAAATTCATGATATCCGAATACCACGGAGAGTTTGTTTGAACCTCGTTGATCTCGATACTTATGCAGTACGCCGGACTGTTCCTTCGGGCAATTTTGAAAGGCTTCACCATTTTCCCTTTGGGCATTTCGACTAATGAAGCTATGGTGGCCAGTGCATCGGCGAAGCGATTTTTATCCCTTGGCAGGTAGTTGAAAGTGATCTCTTGGAATTGTCCAACCAATTCTTCAAGGTGCTGACCATACTGTTGGAGGGTCGGGTCTTGGATTCACCATTTACCCGATTGCTGATTGATAAGGAGCAAAGAGTCGCCGAATACTTCTAGTTCCGTGACGTTTCTTTCGAGAGCTGCTTCGAGCCCTGCTATGCATGCTTCGTACTCGGCAATGTTGTTGGTAGCTTCGAATTCCAGACGGATGGCAATGGGAGTGTAGATGTCTTTTGGATCGACAAGCAATACTCCTATACCAAAACCGTGTTTATTGGCGGCGCCATCGAAAAAAAGTTGCCACTTATTTTCCTCGGTTGCAGTACAAATTAAATGCTCGTCGGGGAACTGCACGTCTTCCCCCTTCACTTCGTCACACGGGAATTCGGCAAGCTGGTCACTGAACACTTTCCCCCTGACGGATTTTAGTGTGACGTAAGTGATATCATAGCCGGCGAGCATGAAGTACCATTTAGCTATTCTTGTTGACAAGAAAGGCTTCTCGAAGATGTAGCGGAGTGGGTCCACCTTTGCTACTAGCTTGATCGGAAAAGCTTCCATATAGTGTTTGAGATTTTGAGTAACCCAGACCAATGCTGCACTTGACTTCTCTAAGACATAGTAGTTCTTTTCGCCTCCTTGGAATCGGCGACTGACAAAATAAATGGCATTCTCCTTTGTGGACTCTCGTTGCTCTTGTGCTAACATAGCCCCTAGGGCTTCATCATTGACAGTGAGATAGAGCAAAAGAGGCTTCTCCTTGTGTGGCGGAACGAGAACAGGAGGGCACGTCAAGTAATGCTTCACTTGGCCGAAGGCTTCTTGGCACGCGTCGGTCCATTCTAAAGCCACATTCTTCTTGAGTAGCTTGAAGATTGGCTCAAAAATGGAAGTGAGTTGGTGCACAAACCGACTGATGTATTGCAGTCTGCCCATGAAACCTTTGATCTCTTTCTGCGTCTTTGGAGGAGGCATGTCAATGATTGCCTTGATTTTGGAAGGATCTACTTCAATTCCCCTTTCAGTGACCATATAACCAAGGACTTTGCCTTGGATAACCCCGAACGTGCACTTTGCAGGGTTGAGCCTCATCTTGTGTTGACGAAGCCTTTCGAAGAACTTGCGGAGATCGATTAAATGTTGACCATCGGTCCCTTTGGAGTGAATGATCATGTCGTCCACATAGACCTCGATTTCTTTGTGAATCATATCGTGGAACAAGTCTGTCACGGCTCTTTGGTAGGAAGCCCCAGCGTTTCTTAACCCAAATGGCATGACTGTGTAGCAAAAGGTACCCCACGGTGTTGTGAAGGCTGTCTTATGTTGATCTTCCTCGGCCATGAGAATCTGATTGTACCCAGCGAACCCATCCACGAATGAGCGAACCTCGTAGGCAGCAGTGGAGTCGACCAGCATGTCGATGTTAGGGAGTGGAAAATCATCTTTTGGGGAAGCTTTGTTCAAATCCCGGAAGTCCACACAAACTTGAACCTTGGCGTTTGCCTTTCTGACTGTCACGATGTTGGCTAACCATGTCGGATACTCGATAACCTTGATGAAACCCACACTGAGGAGCTTCTCGATCTCTTCTTTGACTTGCAGACACCATTCTGGCTTGATCTTTCTGAGCTTCTGCTTTACTGGCTTAGCATCTTCTCTGATCAGAATTCTATGCTCCGCTACCTTTCTGTCCAAACTCGGCATGTCTTTATATGACCATGCGAATACATCCACAAACTCCCGTAGTAGTGCAGTCAATCTGTCTCTGTCGTCCCCCTTGAAGAAGCTTCCGATCTTAGTTTCTCTTGGCTCTTCTTCGGTACCCAGATTAACAACATGCAATTCTTCGTTAGCCCCTGGACCATTTTCACCACGACTACGGACCTGTTGAGCAAGTTTATTTAAGTATGTTGTGTTTTCGTGGTCTATTTCATCATAATTTGAATCGTTATTAACTTGTTAATTAAGTTCATTATTAGTTAATTCATCATTTATGATATTTGCAATCTCAGGGTACTCAGAAATATCAAATTTTTCATTAGCAAAGAAAGGAAACACACGCTCGGCTATGGCCTCCATATCCTCTTGGGTGAGGGTATTAGAGACACTCTCGGACTCGAAAGTAAGTGTGAGCCGCTCTTCCTTAGTGGCTGTGCGGGGTATGCAACCCATTTCTTGGACTAAGAATTCTTTGGATACTACGGGCCCTTTCGTAGAATACTAATTGTTGATCGGCTCGGAGCTTGGCGGGATCTCACTGATAGTCTCATTTATGATGACGGTGTCATGGATGGCGTTGACTTGGCATTCATTCATTATGGCAAGCTCTTCGAACATGGAGGCTAAACCTGTCTGTTCTTCCCCCACGATGATTTTTGTCTCGGACTTTATAGTCACCTTCCTTCCCCACCATTCACGGGGCAACGTGGGAGTTGGTTCCCTTTCGGATTTTTGGATCTCACAATCGGAGAAGATTTTGAGACCGGGCTTTTTGACACCCTTATTGTTAACCCATGGCTCGGGAAAGATCATGTATGGAACGTCTTCCCCTTGGCGGAAAAAATAGCCATTCAACGTCTTGCGGTAAGGCCTTAGATTAGGGACCTCATAACGACGGCCTTCTTTACGAGCTCGGGCCTTTTCATTCTTGATCGCTTGCTCTTGTTTCAAGTCCTCTCCGGAAGGCTCGTACCCCAAACCGAATGTGTTCTTGACAAATAGGACTTGCACAGGATGTAGGATTCCTTGTTGATGTTTCCCTAAGCCTAAACCAGGGAAGTAGTCCATATTCCTCATCATGCGGAGGACTTTGTGATTGCTGGGGGTCCATGATCCGTTTCCCCCTTCTTTGTCAATGGCGTTGATTGAGACGCCGGAGAGAGTGGAGTCTGGTAAACCATGCTGAACTTGGTGGACGGGCTCACCTTTTCTGTGGATAGTGACGTTTTCGGCCATGACGGTTACTATTTCATCACCATTTCGGATCTTGACACATTGATGGAGAGTTGACGGGACGGCATTAGAACTGTGAATCCATGGTCGACCCAAAAGCAAGTTAAACGAGGCCGGGATGTCAAGCAGTTGGAATGGAACGGACATGACCATGCTCCCAAACTCAATGTCTATTTCGATCATGCCCATGACTGTACGGGCGGTGCTGTCATAACCTCGGATTACTTGAGTAGAAGGCTTCAAATCGGAATCCTTAAGCCCCAGTATGCCCATGATTCTGCTAGGCATGAGGTTGAGTGCGGAACCACCATCCACTAAGACTCTTGAGATGGGCCTCCCCCTTGCTCGTACCTTGAGGTAAATAGCCTCGTTGTGGTCGGAACCAAATGGTGGAAGGTCCATATCGGTAAAGGTGATGACGTTGCCAAAATGAATGTGACCGATCATTGCCGTGAGGTCCTCGGGAGTAGTATCGGGATAAATTGATGTATCATCGAGATTACGGATGACAAGATCTCGGTGTTTCTTTGAGGATGCGATGAGGTCCCAAATAGAGATGTTGGCTTGAGTTTTCTTGAGTTGGACAAGTAGAGGATCTTCGGGAGTGTCGCGAGCTTGTGGCCTTTGAGAAGAGGAGCTTGGTGCGGAAGTGGAAGGGTTGCTTGCTATGACTCGACCGGATCGAGTTAGCATTTTGACGTTCCCATCTTTCTTATTTTTCCTATTCTCTAGTACTTCCCTCATTAACTCATCGTAAGTTACAACATAACAAGAATTGTCAAGTTTATTCATAACATTGGGGCCCCCATTCACAATTGGGATTGAATGGGTGGTCCCCTCGAGTTCTCCTATCTCTATTACATTGACATGTTCTCCATTAGTCACTACAAATTCTTTCTTGTCTATGAGATCTTGAAAGACATTGCGGAGAACGAAGCATTCCTCGGTGGTGTGGCCACTATATTGGTGGTAGCCACAATATTTGTGGTGAGCATGATTGGGGTTGACCGTCTTGGGTTGGTACCCTTGTACGGGTGTGACTTGACCCTTTGCTTTGAGGACTTCGAAAACTTCGGTTTGAGTCATGCCTTAGAGAGGCGTATAGACACGGTCATTTCGAGACTTCTTCCCTTGGGGTGGAGGAACCTTTTTGTAATTCCCCTTATCGATAGTGACGGCGTTGACCGAGGCCTCTTTTGTGGAGTTGGAAGCGGCCTTGTAGCGGTAGCTAGGAGCACTTTTCTTCACTTCTTTGAGCAACTCGTCCATTCGGACCCCCGCCTCATACATTTTGGAGAAATCTGCATAGCAAGCCCCACTTAGGTGGGTGCGGAGATCAATTTTGAGACATTTGAGAAAGATATCCATTTGCTCCTTGGTATTTGGCCTTTCCACAATCTCGGAGAGTTTATCATTCCATCTCCTTGTAAAGTCGATTAAGGACTCGTGGTCTCGTTGAGTAGTGTTCTCTAGCTCTTTCTTGTGGGCCGGTGAGTGGTGTTGCCTTGGTATTGGTTCTTGAAGGCAAGCATGGCGGAGTCCCAATCAAGACGGACAGTGAGCGGGAGAGTAGCATACCAATCTTTTGCCGCCCCCTCGAGAGTGAGAGGAAAGCATTGAGCCATCACCTTGGGGGAGACCTTCTTCGGAACCATTGCCCAAATATAAGTCTCAATGTGAGCCATAGGACAAGAGTTGCCCTTGAATTTTCTTATGTCGGGCATCATGAATTTATCAGGAAGAGCTGCCATAGTACTCATGAGGATGGATGATTGATAAAGGCTTGTGTCGGAGCCTTTCCCCATGTTGAGCCCATTGAATTTTTGGTCGATGTAGGCCATGATAGAATCCACCATTTTGGGCTCATTGTTCTCGGAACTTGGCTCTCCCACTTCTTGGTGCGGGTGTTGACATAAGGACTTTTGAACAAACCTTCGGTCCATTCGGATTCGTCATCGTCATTTTTGCTCTTCCCCTTGGCAAGATTAGTGAGCTTTTCTTTCATTAGCTCCATCTCGGGCTCGTGGGTCTCCCTTTGGCTGTCGAGGTGGGATTAACAAATGTCGTCTTTGCTTTGCGCCTCCTTATTAAGGGTGGATACTTTCTCTTGGAGGAGTTGGACCATGGTTGCGAGTTGCTCGAGAGTCATGGTATTGTTGGTGTTGGAGTCGCCGGCCATTGTTGACGTAGGAGCTGTTGGAGTGATCTCTTCACGGACTAACCGATTTGCCGAATCCCGATAGACTCTGTAAGTACCAATTGAACCTATATTCCAGAAGAGGCCCTTGTCAGTCTTGAGTAACACTTGCGGTCCACGAAGAGGCTTAGAACACACAGTTGGGCAGACGACTCGAACCACATAAGAAAAGACTCTTTTTTTTTATAAGTCAGAGGGAATGGATCCCTTTTGGGGTTTCTAAGAAAATAATGGAATCGTCACACTAGTATATAGACCATCTCGCGGTCCCATATACTCATCGGATTCCATCGCATTTGTGAATCCTACATGTATCGGGATTAATCTAAATTAATGTGGTAAATCATACATGCGGGGACGGATTTTTATTTTCGTCCAAAATAACCACTTTTGGGGACGGATTTTTATTGCGTCCGTTTCAACAAGTTGGCATGTATGATTTGAAGACATTAGTTTAGGGAAATCTCGGTACATGGAAACCGATTTGAGTCACGGAGTGTTAGACCCTAACTAGAATTGTGTGGCTTGTGCTCGGCTTGAATATGAGGCTCAAAGGTCACCCCCGGCATGTAGTCATGAACTACACCACGGGCTGAGGTTTACCGCTTCGAAAGAGCCAAGGTCGAGTGGAGCTTGAAACTTTCTAGGACGGGCCTCGACGGGTTTGGGGTTGGACTTGTGCGACTCGATAGTGAGCAGTTCATAGGAATATGTGCATGTAGTGTGAGGTCTAACAAGTGACAAAATATTTTTTATAATTTTTTTTCTTTAAGAAATAAAAAAAAACAAATAAGCACATAATTACAACTTTCGAATCACCCGTGTGACCGATAAAATAGAACATAAAATTAAAACAGTCTGAAGTTCAGAATAACCACTGATGCAGGCAACTGTGCCCACACCCCCATCATATTGCTCTGTTCTGAGACCTGTTTCTGTTCTGGGAACCAACCCAGAAGCGTGCGCCTCTGAGTGTTGATACGAGACGCGCGCGCCAGGCGCGATGCTATTGGGAGGCGCGCGCTTCTGGGCACACCTGTCAGATTGTCAGATTTTGGACTCAAGGGATTGCCCTGGTCCTATGTGTATATTGTAACCCCTGCAGAAATGATTAGTGGAGAATAGCAGAAGAAGAAAATGAAGAACATAAAGAAGCGGGAGATTCTGGTCCTTGATGCGGGATGCGCGCGCCTTAGGCCGAAGAGGCCAGAAGCGCGCGCCTCCCCCATCAGGAGTCAGAATGCCCAGAAAAGATGTATATTTTGATCAGAATGCAAGTTTAACCCTCAAATCAGGTCCCCAGCGGAGTCGCCACTGTAGATTACCCAGGGGGAGCCCACGGCTTGAGGCTAGAGCGCGCGAGTTATCTTAGGATGTCTAACTTGTTTTTAGAGTCGCCACCTATGTTTTGAGGAACATAAGAAAAACCTATTGATAATAGCCTAAGTTTGATTACGAAAACAGAGATTCCTTGTTTTGAGGTTCGGGGGTTAGATTACGAGATCGGAAGTACCGAAACACCCATCTCGCCTAACTAAAGTTGGTCTTGCTTGATCAAAATCTACATGAATGATAAACGTTCTTCTTCTTCTTCTTTAAATCATAAAAAGGGGTTTTAAAATAGAGTTTGAAATGTAGGAGATAACTCTTTAACCGACCTCAATGAGATGAGGTGATCATTAGAGTCATGTCCCAAAATGATTTGGGTGATTGCACTTTGATAATACAAAAAGAAAGAGAAAAGAGATGAAGTTGAGAAGGGGAAAGAAATATCTTTACCTAGACTTCAAGAGACTTCAAACACTTCTTGTTGAATTACTTGGAGAAATCCTTTGGAAAATGCTTTGAAAGTAGGAAATTTGGTGTATTGCAATATGAGATTGAGAGCCAAAGGTCCAAGGTCCAGGTACTTGAAAATGGAGGTAAAGGGGGTTTTTATAGGTGAAAGAGAGATGTTTTTGGTGCCAAAACTCAGTCACCAAGAAATCTTTCCCGGGTAAAATCCTGTAAATTGAGCAAAGGAGAGAATCCTGGCCAGAAATCTGTAACCGACGCCCAGAGGCGCGCGCTTCCTGCTTTGGGGGCGGGATGCGCGCGCGTCTGGATCCTCCTATCGGAGGCGCGCGACTCAGAGAAGACAATTTTGACAGAATGGACTAGAAAGTCAGCCCTGTTATTCAGTTTAGTCCCTGGACTTAACGAAGTCAGTCAGGAACTTAACGGAAGTGACAGAAACTAACGAGAAACACTTAAAATGGGGAGAAACACAAGATCAAATGTGCAATCGGGGTGAACGGTCCAAGGCGGGGTGTCTACAGATTCTGCTCTTGTGTAGGCGCAACATAAATAGGACCACATGTATCATTAAGCTCAACAGAATCATTAGCAACATTTGGAGCCAAATGTGGCTCAAGGAGAGAATGTTCATCAAATGTAACATGTATAGATTCAACTATCACTAATGTAGTTCTATTCAAAACGTGAAAAGCTTTAGAATGTTTGGCATACCCAACAAAAATACCTTCGTCGGCTTTGGCATCGAATTTACCTCTATGTTCATTTCCGTTGTAGAGGATATAACATTTGCAACCAAAGATCTTGAAGAATGCAATGTTGAGAGTTCTACCACGCCAAAGTTCATACGGGGTCTTGTTATGAAGTTTGTTGATGAGGGAACGATTTTAAGTAAAACATGATGTGTTGATAGCTTCTTCCCAAAAGTACTTAGGCAATTTCGCTTCAGCTATCATCGTCTTTCCCGCTTCAATCAACGTTCTATTCTTTCTTTCCACAACCCCATTTTGTTGAGGAACTCCAGTAGTTGAGAAGTTGTGATCTATCCCATGATCGTCGAAATATCGAGCAACACCGTTGTTCTTGAATTCTGTTCCATTGTCGGATCGAACACTAACGATGTTATCTTCTTTTTGAGTTTGGAGCAGTCTGAATAAGGTGGTCAAAATGTCGTAACAATCGTCTTTTGAGATCATCATTTCCACCCATGTATATCTTAAATAATCATCCACCACAACTAGAGTATACTTGTTTTTGCGAATACTTGCAGTGGTGATTGGTCCAAATAGATCAATGTGACGCAGTTGCAAACATCTAGAAGTTGAAGGATTGGTCTTGCTGGAGAAATATTTCTTCGGTTGTTTGCCAAGTTGACACGCGGCGCACTTCTTGTCATGATGATCAGCAACCTTGGGAAGTCCTTTAACAAGGTTATTCCTGCTGAGTTTAGATAGATATTTTAAGTTCAAGTGACTTAAGCGCTTGTGCCACAGCCAACTATGGTCGCTCACACTTTTAGCTACAAAACAAAGATTAGTACTAGAGTTCATACTATGGAAATCAATAATGTAAATATTTGTCTTACGATATCCCGTGAGTAATGTAGTTCCAGTTTTGCCATTCTTGATAAGACATTGAGTTGAGGTGAAATGGCATTCTAATCCTTTGTCGCAGAATTGAGATATGGATAATAAGTTGTGCTTGAGCCCTTCGACGAGAGAGACTCTTTCAATGCACACTTTGCCTTTTTTGAGCTTTCCATATGCAACAACTTGACCTTTGTTATTATCACCAAATGTTACTGAGGGACCTCTTTCTTCATGGATATTTTCTAATAAGGATTCATCTCCAGTCATGTGTCTTGAACACCCACTATCGAGAATCCATTCATAATTTCTAGCTTTTGAAGATCCAGCCATGAAACAAAGAACCTGAAATATAGACATTTAAGCAGGTACCCTTTATTCCTTTTGGGTCCTAGGGTTAGCAACTTTTGACAACCCACTCTTGCTTGACCTTAGGGTTTTTACGTCCTTTGGCATTGGGAGTGAATCGCAAAAGGCATTCCACGGCCTTGTGTCCAGAACAATCACAAATGGAACAATGATGAAAGCCACCAATCACATGAGTTTTCACAAACTCTTTACTTTTCTTTGGGATAGCATTCTTCTTTGGGTCAGATGGACTAGCCTTAACAAAATCCTTCTTTTGAAATTTTTGAGCGCTTGATCTAGGAGGGTGCATAGGGCTTGGAGGCGCACGGCGATGAGGCGCGTGGCTTCTAGGCGCATAATGAGCACTCGGAGAAGGAGCGCGCTTTGTTTCAAGAGGGATTTTGCTAGAGGATGATTCATCTGTAGCTATATCTTTCCCATTAGCTTTCCCAAATTGCTTCGTTGGGTAGACATAATGGAATGTTTGTCTCTTGACTTTTTCCTGTCCTTTACCCATTGAATTAGAATGTTTTTCCTTGGGAATTTCAAAAGTTTGCTGGTTAGTAAATTTTACTATCTCTTTCAGCACAGACATCACATTTAAAGTTGTCACTAGTTGATGAGAATCCCAAGCCACTTTTATCACCACTGACTTTTTGGGACTCAAATATATTCTCCATAGTGACACGAGAATTGGACCACTCATTTGTAATCTTTTTAAGATCAGTAATTTGAGCAACCAATTCATCGTTTTGAACTTTAAAAAGTGAGTTATGTTCTGTTAGAAAAGTGTTTTTAACAGTAAGAGGAGTCATGCTCTTTATCTGCTCCTTAAGGAGGGTGAGTTCAGATTTAAGTAGAGATTTCTCGGTCTTAAGGTGTGAAATTTCATCACATGATACTGCTAAAGCTTCCTTCATACTATCAAATCTAGTGATTACCTTTTCAGCCTTTTTGAACAATAATCACTTCATCATCATTGATTTTGGAGATTGGAGCAGTTGGTTCAACTTGAGGTCTAATGTATGCTCCTTTTCTCAACTTGTTCCTTGCACTAAGATCACATCGTGAGAATAACAATCCACCATCGCTTTGAGCCGGAGTGAGAAACCCTTGTTCAACGAGCTCGCTGATGGTTGGTCCTTTCTTCCTTTTCTCTTCTTGAAAACCTGCAGATTTCTTGATAGGTTTATTCAAGGCATTCATATCAGGAACATCCTTGGAGAAGTCATCATCAGAATCATAAGTATCAACTTCATCATCATTTGCCATCAAACAAACGAGTCCATCATCGGAATCTTCATCGCTCTCATCTGAGTCTGTTTCAATCCAAGTGTTCTGCTCATTTGCTGGTGCTTCTTCTTCCGCAACCATTCCCTTGTGACGAGTGAATTTGGGAGAGAACTTGGGAGTATGGCTGCTCTTCTTCTGCATATATTCAAATTTTGGAGTTCGGCAGCTTGAAGCAAAGTGTCCTGGTTTCCTGCAATTAAAACAAACAAGGTCTTCTTTTCTTTTTGAGTCACTGCTCCTCGTGAACTTTGGAGGAGCTCTGCTGGTAGATCCTTGAAATTTGCTGGTTGAACCGGGCTTGGTAAATTTTTTAAACTTCTGGAATCTCTTCACAAATAAAGCGAAGTCTTCATCGTCCATGTCCAATAGCTCAGAAGTAGAAATTTTGGGATCAGAACTTTTCTCATCATGAGTAGGCGCAGGCGCAGAAACATGCGCCTCTTTTTTTTGCGCCACCATTGCTATAGATTTTGATTTTCCTTCAGTTTCAATAATTCGCTGATGTTTGAGCTCATAAACTTTGAGATTTGCGTAAAGGTTCCTTAAAGTCCATACATCTAAAGTTCTGGCGTCTTCAAGAGCGCTGGATTTATGTAGTTATCTTGATCCAAAAGCTTGGAGAAAATTGACATTCAAATCCTTGTTAGAAAACTTCATGCCAAGTGAAATACATAGATTTATAATTTCACAGTAGCGTTCATAAGTTTGTCTTAAAGTTTCACCGGGGAGTTGAGAGAAATTGTTGAATCTCTTTTGTAGTTCATATTTCTTGTTCTCCTTGCAGACGGTGTCTCCTTCTATATGCTCTTCAATAGCATCCCATATCTCATTGGCGGTAGCACAATACATGACTTGTTGTTTCATAGCCGTGCTTAGAGTGCTTAGAAGTATGTTTCTTGCTTTGCCATCATTTGAAACTCTTCTTGTTTCTTCCTCAGTCCATTCTTCTTTTGGTTTCTTTACAGTTGGTTGAACAACATTTGTGCGTGGATTTGGATTCGCTTTCATAGGAATGTAAGGTCCATAAACCACGGTGTCATGAAGTCTTTCATCGATTGAGTTGAGATGAGTTAAGATGCTGAATTTCCACACGTCAAAATGAACTTCATCAAAGACCGGAACGTGAGTGTAGTTTGCAGTTGCCATAGGTTTTGAGTTTGCCATTTAGAATCGGCACCCAAGCTGTTAAGCTTGAAAAACGAAAATGTTTTATAAAGGTGTTTGCTCTGATACGACTTGTTGGTCCCAAAATGCAACAAGGGTATGAAAAATAGCTAGAGGGGGGGGGTGAATAGCTGTTTTAATATTCTTTTCGTACCCTTGATAAACTCAATTGCAAATGCGCACTTTATCAAGTAAACGTTATGATATGCGCCTAAGTGAGTGAGTGAAATGCACAGCGGAATTTAGTAATGTAAATAGGCGCAAAGTGTGATAAAGGGGGCGCACACACTCTAAGTATTTTGGCTCAAAGTGGGTGAAATAAGAAACTAAGGCAAATGATATAACAAACACAACACAATTCAATCAATCTATCTATAATAAATAAACAAGCAAGTAGTTAGATATGATATGAACTTGTAAGGAAATAGCAAGATATGAACAAGAGCTATTTGGAGAGGTTCGATCGGAAAAATGATCTACGTACTCTACCAAGATGGTTAGTCTTGGATTTCTAATGGAGATCTTATATAATGAGTGAGTGTTACAAATTACAACTTTTGAGCTTATACACTAACTCAAGATCTATTTCTATGAATGAACAAATCCTAGACAATAACCGGTGTATCTCTAAAAGAAAGATCTAAGTGATCAAACTTAAAGACGTGCGTGTGTGATTTTAGATTCAAGGATCTTTAGATCTTTGAGATTGAGAGCACAAGAAAACTAAAGTGTTATAGCTTGAGGATCTGGACTAAGGATGAAGTTATGAAGATGTTCTTGAGAATTCTGGAAATAACAAAGGCAATCTTCAAATCTTCAACAAATGCTTGAAAGAGAAATTCTTGAAATTCTTAGCAACTTCAAATGGTTGAAGTTATGGGGTATTTATAGTAGAGCCCCAAAAACTAGCCGTTGGAAATCCTTGGTGAGTCAGAGAAAGGACGGATGTGCCGTCGCTCATTGAGTGGAGCACGTGTCCTTTTATAGCCGTTAGACACATAACACAAATATGACTGTTATGGACAGATGTCCTTAGATGCGGGTGCATACGTGTTATTTAAACACCGTTGGATCATTGGCGTAGTTTGAATCTTCTTCAAGTCTTTGAATCTTCAATAAATCACTGAGTGTTAAAAACATTCATGATGCGCATTGAGCTAGAGAGGCGCGTAGCGTATACGCGATCTGACTCATCTGAGTCGCATGAGCTATGCTAGGCGCATACTCATGCGCGCGCTTTAAGGAGGCGCATGGCGCATGGGTAAGGCGCATGGCGCGTAGCTCAAATTCACGGAGTGATTTTCTTCAATTTTGATATTCTTGCCCTATTCCTAAGCCTGTTCTATTACAATGGACAACCTAAAAAATGAAGTATAAATACTTCTTACATGTGGGTCTAAAGTCCATGAAATAAAACTTAAGTGATGGATCAATCAAATCTAATCAATCCTATTACATTGAATCTGAGATATAAGTGGGCATACCCAACAATCTCCCCCTATTTGATTGATGCCATTACCTACTATATCAGGGACAAACATTATACTTGATAATAACATGTCCAAATACATTGAAACTGAGATATAAGTGGGCATACCCAACAACCACTGTTATTGAGTTGAGTTGAGTTGGACTCCTTTGAAAAGAAAGAAAAATAGAAAATATGAAGTGAAAAAGAAAGTGGGACTTTTATTTTACTATGATGATAGCCCCTTCTATTTTTCTTTGCTTTGATTTATTTCTTTGCGCACACCCTTGCTTTTGCCTAGGCCGCCCATGCGGGTTTTCAACCTAGCGAGCTCCTTCTTTTTTATATATATATATACATTTGAAATGTTCGGCGAGATGAGCCCCTAGTTTGTTTTTTGCCTTTGGGAGGTAGAAGTTGTAGAGGAGGTTTGAATAGCCCCTTGCCTTTCGTTGACATCTTCGAGGAGGACAGACAGCCCTAGTGCATCGTCATGTTGTAGTTGTGGCGGGAACGGACATCCTCTATGATTGTGCGGACGCTTATTTGGTGGTGAGCAGCTCCGCAGTCATCATCTTCTTCATGGGAAGGTGGAAGTGTATATGGGGAGTATTTAGTGGGTATACACAGTGGGTGTACACGAGGAGGATATATATAGTGGGTGCACACAGTGGGTGTACACAAGGAGTGTATATATGGAGGGTGCACACAGTGGGTGTACACAAGGAGTATATAAATGGAGAGTGCACACAGTGGGTGTACACAAGGAGGGTATATATAGAGGGTGCATATATATGAGGGTAGGTTTAGAGAATGTATATAGAAACAAGAAAACGATTCGATTGATCAAAGCGTTTGTTATTTTGAGACTAATTGTTCATTAAGTTATGTGTGATGGTTTGTGGGTCCACTTACCTTTTAATAGTCTTTATTAATGAGTATATTCACGATTAATTCATCATACAAAGATATAGCAATCAATTGACAATTGAGATTAATACAATATTCATGGAGTTGATGTATATATGCAAGATTATGTCTCAAGTCTAGAGAGAAAAGAATTAAAGACTCTTTTATTAAAAACTCGAATTGACTAGTCTGAAAGACTCTTTTTTATTATATTTTCTTTTGAAGCATTTGTCCCAAGATTATGTCTCAATGTCTAAGGTGGACAGACTCTCTAGAAGCTACGAAGACTGAAAGACTCTTTTTTATTATATTTTCTTTTTTTTGAAGGAGGTAGCCCCGGTGTAGTTTCTTGCTCGCTTGGATTTTGCTCACGCCCATGCATTCCTATGGCGGGTGATGGCTCTACTATCAATGAGGCTTTGGATCTTCCTTTTCAGTTGGAATCAATTCTCGATGTCATGTCCAATGTATTGGTGATACCTGCAGTATTTGGAGGGATCCAATTCTTGTCTTGCAACGATTGGTTTGTAGTCAAGGAGAGGAGATAACTTGCCGGCTTGAACTAGACTTTTGAAGCATTTGTCTAATGGCATACCCAAGTCATCATACTCGTGCTCGTCCTTTTTGTCACGAACCATCTTGGAGAGTGGTTTAGGCACCGGTATTCCTTGTTGATGAGTAGTCATAGGAGGCATCCCAACGGGGAAAGTCTGTGGTGGTGGTCCATACATTTGAGGAGCGTACGGGTATTAAAACTGAGTAGGAGAAAGAGTATAGTCAAGGTACTCGTAGATGCCGTGGATATCAGACCGGAGACTCTCCTTGATGTCCTTTAGAGTCTTGCACATCTCTTTCTGAAAATGGTCTGCTTGCTTGAGGAGAACAGTCTCAAAGAAGGCTTCTTGTTCATCGAGAGCAGTTCGGGAGAGAGTTGCTTCCTCATTGAGGATAGCCTTATAGTGGGCCGCTTGCTTGTCGAGGATATCCTCGTAGTGGACCGCTTGCTTGTTGAGAGCGGCGTTAAGATGGACCAATTGCTCATTGAGAATGGCGTTGAAGTGGGATGCTTGTTTATTGAGAACGGCATTGAAGTGGGCTGCTTGTTCATTGAGAACGGTGTCGGGGTAGAGAGTTGTCTCAAGACCATGGGTGGTAGCTTCGGTCGAGACTTTGATGATTCCTTCGGCAGACATGATACAGGATTCTGTAGTGGTTGTGGAGGAGTTAAATCTTTGAATTGAATTAGACTTATAATTAATGACAAGGCATCGTTATAAAACCATTTTTTTATGAAAAGACTCGATCTCTGTATTTTCGAAATGTTCTTTGGATGAAAAGACTAAAAGTTTGACTGGGCCGGAGCTGCCTATGTTCCCCTTACTATGTGTAGATACCCCGGGAAATCCCACTACTTGGCTAGAGCGGTGGAAGGATCCTAGGATGTCTAACTTGTTTTAATTTGTAGAGTCGCCACCCATGTTTTAGAGGAACATAAGAAAAACCTAATATTTAGCCTAAGTTTGATTACGAAAAACAGAGATTCTTGTTCTGAGGTTCGGGGGTTAGGTTACGAGATGGGAAGTACTTAAACACCCATCTCGCCCAACTAAAGTTGGTCTTGCTTGATCAAAGTCTACATAAATAATAAAATGTTCTTCCTATTCTTGACTATAATAAAAGGGGGTTTTAAAAGGGATTTTTGGAATGTAGGGAGATAACTCCTTGGCCAACATCAATGGAATGAAGTGGCCTTTGGTGTCATGTCCCAAAATGGTTTTGGGGTGATTGCACGTTTGATAAAATCAAAGAGAAGAAGGGGGATGAAGTAGAAAGGATGGAGGAAAATAGAGTTTTACCTACACTTCAAATGATCTTTCAACACTTCTTGGAGAATTGCCTTGAAATGCCTTGAAATTGTTTGTGTATAGTTTTCTTAGTCACAAAAAGTCCTCCGCTTCAAAAGTGAATTAGAGGGGTTTATATAGTTGTAAAGGACATGTTTTTGGTGCCAAAATGAGGTCACACAGAAATCCTTCCCGGGCAAAATCATGTAAAATGAGCAAGGGAAGGATTCGTGGACAGAAATCTGTAACTGACGCCCAGAGGCCTTGGTGGCGGGACGCGTGCGCTTCTGACCCCTACGGGCGGAAGCGCGCGACTTCAAGATGGCCTTTTTGACAGAATGGACTGAAAAGTCAGCCTTATTATTCAGTTTAGTCCCTGGACTTAACGAAGTCAGTCAGAAACTTAACGAAAGTAACAAAACTTACGAGAAACACTTAAAATAGGGAGAAACACAAAATCAACCGTGCAATAGGGGTGAGTGGTCCAAGGCGGGGTGTCTACAGATCCCCTCGGTGGTGTAGATTGCAAAGCAAAACGCGTCGACGAAATAAAGTACACTCGCCGAGGACATCACTAAGAAAAAGCAGGACATTACTAAGAAAAAGCTAAGACTCGATGAAAGCAGGAATTTGAAATTTTGAGAGATAGAGATGCGCTCCCTGTGTGAGCGACTTTTGCTGATTAGAGAACTGGCGAGATCTGAGGATCCGTCTGCCGCATTTAAAGTCGAGAGAAGACCTAGCGAGATCCGAGGACCCGTCTGCCATATTTAAAGTCGAGAGAAGACCTGGCGAGATCCACCCTTCTGCCGTATTTAAAGTCGAAAGAAGACTGGCGAGATCCAAGGACCTGTTTGTCATTATTTAAAGTCGAGAGAAGACCTGGCGAGATCCGAGGATCCGTCTGCCGTCATTTAAAGTCGAGAGAAGACCTGGCGAGATCCGAGGACCCGTTTGCCGCATTTAAAGTCGAGAGAAGACTTGGCAATATCTGAGGACCCGTCTGCTATATTTAAGTCGAGAGAAGACCTGGCGAGATCCAAGGACCCGTTTGCTGTATTTAAAGTCGAGAGAAGACCTGGCGAGATCCGAGGACCTGTTTGCCATCATTTAAAGTCGATAGAAGACCTGGCGAGATCCGAGGACCCGTTTTCCATCATTTAAAGTCTAGAGAAGACCTGGCGAGATCAGAGGATCCGTCTGCCGATGAATGCGATTTTATTGAGTAGACTTTGTTGATAAAGAGGTTGTGATTTCAGCGGTTCACCATGGACCAAATTGCTGCTTGGAGTTGTATGCTATCTGGAGCTGTACTTGCTGTTGACTTTGTGGGGTGCAGGCACAGTTGACTGCGGACTGAAAGAATGTTTTCCCTTTAGAGAGGAAAATGTCGAGATTGACCTTGATTTTTGTAACGTAAAGGAAAGACACACCCTACTTTAAGTTTAGTGGGAGTTTCTGTCTAATTTCAATTTTGACATGCCTTAGGGGCAGACCAAATCAATGTTATGTCTCCAAGGGCGGAGCTATAGTGGCTTTAATGAAGAATGTTTATCCTACTGATTTTGGGAGTGACTGGACTCCGCTCCTGCATGATTTCCTTCTTTGACGAGGGCCAGTTGAAGCATTTTCTGAAATGGGAGTCGGGCGCCTCGGCTCGTGGCTGTGGGATGCGCGTGCTTCCCAAGCGGGTAGGGAGGCGCGCGCTTCTGGGGAGTAAATTTCAGGGCTTGACATTTGCTGGCCAAAAGATCTCCAACAGCTATAATATCAGCCTCTGTTCAAACATATTCTTCCAACAACTCTTTCCTGTCATTCTTGAACATTTTTTCTTGCTTGATTTTGCTTGTAATCCACCTTTTCCATGGCTTTCGATTCTTTCACTCGTGATACCAAGGTTGTTGGTGAGTATGAGAAGGATTTGTCAATCTTCGTTTATTCATTCAAGACCCATCCTAAGAAGGCTTTTATGAAAGACTTCGGGTTCCGAATTCTCTTTACCCTTCGGATGCTGAGACCGGACTGGGATTTGTTGAAGGCTGCCACAGCCTTTTGGGATTGTGACAGTCACACTTTTAATTTTTCGGCGAATGAAATGGTGCCGACTGTTGATGATTTTGGTGCAAGTCTTGGCACGCTATTGATGGGTTAGATTGCCGTCCCCAAATACCATCGTGGCGCGATCGACTCTTGGTCTGATTTGTTGAACCTCCCTGTCAGAGATGTGATGAAGATGTTGCACGGCACCGTGGTTGACATAACTGAATTGCCGATGCTCTTCAATTTGCATTCGGAGGATACGGCAGTTCAGTCCTTTAAGAGAAATGCCATGGCAGTTTTCCTTTTCAACGAGGTTCTTTTCGTGACACCCCTCGGGATTGCGGATGCGCAATTGGCTGAGATTATCTTGCAGGCGAAGGAGCAACAGTTTAGCATAATCCCTCTCATAGTGGGGGAAACCTTGCACGGCTTTGATGAGTTGCATCGGACATGCGAGATGCGCTGGGGAAGCCCCTTGCTGCTGACTATATGGCTTCGGGAGCATTTCAAGATTTATTCTCCGGAGGATGATCTTTCCCCTTTTGCTGTTTATAGGAGGAAATTGGTGACTCGGGATTTATCTGAAGATGGCTGGAAGAAATTCTTTGCATCTCGAGGGTCGGCTGACATTGAGTGGTGTCCCCCTCTTGGGGGCTCCGTCCTTTTGTGGAATGGACTTTGGGTTTTGAGCATGTGGTCCTACCCAACCTGAGAGGTTCTTCATTTTAGCAACCGGAGCGGGTTTTGAGGCAGTTTGGTCGCCAACAGATTATCCCTTTCCCGAGGAGTGGGGTGCTTCATCCGGTTTCATACATGGGTCCAGACTTTTCAAGGGGGATTCAGTCATCTTTGGGAGATGACCGCCGTCGGTGGGCTTCTGCCCCTATTCATCGGGGTAGTATCTTTCTTACTGAAAGTTACTTGGGTTGACGTGCTTCGCGCTGAGTTGCTAGGAAAGGACTTTGAGCCTAGCAGTGCTTTGAGGTATAAGGAAGCTGCTGCGGATTCGCACAATATTCTGGCCGACCCTTTCGGTACTCCATTGGATAACTTCTATGCTCGGAGGTGTTTTGCTGCGCAGAAGGTTTCGGTCCGTCTCAGTGTTCCTAGACCGCCAAAGAGGAATAGGATTGAGAGTCGCTCAGGTGGCCCTTCGAAGGCTAAGAAGAAATTAGATTTTTCCTAGTACCCCAAGATTGCAATTAATAGACCACTTGTTTAGGATTTAATTTTTTATGTCTTTTATTGCTCAACATTATCCGTTGTAATGGTCAAAATGATTTGAGAGATGAATAAAAATTGCATTTTGTTATGATTGGGTAAAAATTATGTTTTAGACCGCACCCAAAGGTTGCCTACGTTTCTCTCGTAGAGAGGCTCAGGTCTCCGTAGTTCAAACAAATGAAGACCATTTTTTAATTTTATTTTTTATTTTTTTGTGTGTGTGCACCCTGTTTTTTGCCTAAACCCCCCTTTCGGGTTTTCAATCTAGCGGGCTTCTTTTTTGCACTTGCTCTAATTTTTTCCTAGGCCGCCCTTACGGGTTTTCAACCTAGCGAGCGTTTTTTTTATGGTCCTCATTTGTTAAGCGTAGAACTTCTTGAGCTTGTCAAGGTTGACCTCCTTTGGTAATAATCACCATCTAAGTCTACGAGTCGGACTGCACCGCCGCTTAATATCTTCTTGACCACGTAAGGACCGATCCATCGGGGTCCCCATTTCCCAAGGGGATTCATGGCATTGGTAGGATGTTGTCTAAGGACCAAGTCTCCCGCTTTGATGTTTCGAGGATTCACCTTGTTGTTGAAAGCCCTTGCCATCCTCTGTTGATAGGCTCTTGTGCGTTCGAACGCTCTTAACCTCTTTTCGTCGAGTAGGGCTAGTTTCTCATATAAACTTTGCATCCAATCAATCTCGTTGACTTAATTCTCGAGTAGGACCCGTAGAGAGGGAACATCGAGTTCGACCGGGAGTACAGCTTCAGAACCATAAACCAATGAATATGGGGTCTCTCCCGTTGCTGACCGGATCGATGTGTGGTAGCCCCACAATGCTAGTGGTAATTTTTCGGGCCAATCCCTTCCTGTTGAATCCATTTTCCGTATGATGACCTCAATTGTCTTGTTTGATGCTTCGACCACTCCATTAGCTTGGGGACGGTACGGGGATGACTTGTGCTTGATAATTTTGTAGTCAACCAAAAGTGCATCCATTTCTTTCTCAAAGTGAGAACCATTATCGGAGATGATCTCATGAGGAATACCATATCGGCAGATGATGTTGTTTTTCACGAACTCGACCACTTTCTTGGCGTTGAGAACTCGGTAAGCTTGTGCTTCGACCCATTTTGTGAAATAATCTACAGCCACTAGAATGAATGACTGTCCGTTGCATCCCGTAGGATGGACTTTTCCAATGATGTCTATGCCCCAACAAGAAAACGGCCACGGTGTAGTCATGTTGTACAGTTGGGACGGTGGAGCATGTTGTAAATTGGCATGGAACTGGCACTTGGCGCATTTCTTGACTTTCTTGATGCAGTCTCTTTCCATGGTTGTCCAATAATAGCCAATACGAAGTATCTTCTTGGCTAACATAATCCCATTTATGTGGGGTCCACACTCTCCCTCGTGGACTTCATGCATGATTTCTTGAGCTTCGGCCTCATTTACACATAAGAGATTGATCCCTTGATGATGTATTTTGTAGACTCGGTTCCCAATCAACACATATCTTGCGGGTAGATTTTGTAATGCCACTCAAGATTTCCCATTGCTATTGTCGGGGAAGGTGCCGTTGTTGAGAAAGTTTATGATGTCTGTGTACCACATGGGGTTATCTTGGACTTCATTGATCTCAATACTCATGCAGTATGCTGGACTAGTCCTTTTTGAAATTTTGAAGGGCTTCACCATCTTTCCCTTGGGCATCTCTACCAGTGAGGCTATGGTGGCTAAAGCATCAGCAAAGCGGTTCTTGTCCCTCGGCAAATAATTGAATGTGATGTCTTGAAACTGTTCAACCAATTCCTCGAGGTGTTGACCATACTGTTGGAGGGTCGGGTCTTGGATTCGCCATTTACCCAATGTCTGATTGATAAGGAGCAGGGAGTCACCGAATACTTCTGGCTCTGTGACATTCCTTTCTAGTGCTGCTTCTAGCCCCGCTATACATGCCTCATATTCGGTAATGTTGTTGGTAGCTTCGAATTCAAGACGGATGGCGATTGGAGTGTAGATGTCCTTTGGATCGATATGGAACATTCCTATCCCATAACCATGTTTATTGGCTGCGCCATCGAAAAAAAGTTGCCACTTATTTTCCTCGGTTGTAGTGCAAATCAAGTACTCGTCGGGAAATTGTAAGTCTTCCCCCTTCACTTCGTCACACGGAAATTCAGCAGGCTGATCACTGAACACTTTCCCCCTGGTGGTTCGAGTGTGATGTAAGTGATTTCGTAGCCGGCGAGCATGAAGTACCACTTAGATATCCTTGTTGACATGAAAGGCTTCTCGAAGATATAGCAGAGCGGGTCCACTTTTGCTACTAGCTTGATCGAAAAGGCTTCCATGTAATGTTTGATCGTTTGAGTGACCCAAACCAGTGCTGCACATGACTTCTCTAAGACAGAGTAGTTCTTTTCGCCTCCTTGGAATCGGCGACTGACAAAGTAAATGGCATTCTTTTTTGTGGATTCTCGTTGCTCTTGCGCTAGCATAGCCCCTAAGGCTTCATCATTCACTGTGAGGTAGAGCAAGAGAGTGGAACCAAAATTAGAGGGCATGTCAAGTAATGCTTCAATTGGTCGAAAGCTTCTTGGTACGCGTCGGTCCATTCTAGAGCCACATTCTTCTTTAGTAGCTTGAAGATTGGCTCACACATGGAAGTAAGCTGGTTCACAAACCGACTGATGTACTGAAGTCTGCCCATGAAACCTTTGATTTCTTTCTGTGTCTTTGGAGGAGACATGTCAATGATTGCATTGATTTTCGATGGATCCACTTCAATTCCCCTTTCTGTGACCATATAGTCAAGAACTTTGCCTCGGATAACCCCGAAAGTACACTTTGTGGGATTGAGCCTCATTTTGTGTTGTCGAAGCCTTTCAAAGAACTTGCGGAGGTCGATCAAGTGTTGACCGTCGGTCCCCTTTGAATGGATGATCATGTCGTCCACATAGACCTCGATTTCTTTGTGAATCATGTCGTGGAACAAGTCTGTCACAGCCCTTTGATAAGTAGCCCCAGCGTTCCTCAACCCAAATGGCATGACTGTTTAGCAAAAGGTGCCCCATGGTGTTGTGAAATCAATCTTGTGTTGATCCTCCTCGGACATGAGAATCTGATTATACCCAGCAAAACCATCCACAAATGAGCGAACCTCGTAGGCAGCAGTGGAATCGACTAGCATGTCGATTTTGGGTAGTGGAAAGTCATCCTTTGGAGAAGCTTTATTCAAATCTCAGAATTCCACACAAACACAGAACTTGCCATTTGCCTTTCTGACCGTCACAACGTTTGCAAGCCATGTTGGATACTCAAAAACTTTGATGAAGCCCATACTAAGAAGCTTCTCTATCTCTTCTTTGACTTGTAAAGACCATTCTGGCTTGATCTTTCTAAGTTTCTATTTTGTCGGGCTTAGCGTCGTCTCTGGTCGGAATCCTGTGCTCGGTGACTTTCTGTCTAAACCCGGCATGTCTTTGTATGACCACGCAAATACATCCACGAACTCTCTGAGTAGTGCAGTCAATCTGTCTTTCTCTTCCCATTGAAGAAGCTTCCGATCTTGGTTTCTTTCGGCTCTTCGTCGGTATCCACATTAACAACATGCAATTCTTCGTCAGCCTCTGGACCATTTTCACCACGACTACGGACCTGTTGAGCAAGTTCATTTAAGTATGCTGTGTTTTCGTGGTCTATTTCATCATTGTTTGAATTGTTATTAACTAGTTCATTAAATTCGTTATTAGTTAATTCATCATTCATGACGTTTGCAATCTCGGGGTACTCAAAAAGATCAATTTTTTCATTAACAAAGAAAGGGAACACACGCTCGGCTATTGCCTCCATTGTTGGGTTTTGACGCATCATGCGCAGCGGAATAAACAGATAAAATCAAACACCCAAGAGCCCGGATCTGTGCATGTTGATTAAATTAAATACAAGATGAAAGAAACATACCCTTGAAGATCGAATCCATGAACACGGACTTTAAGGTCCTAAAGGAAACACCCTCCATCGGTATCCACACGTCGAACGGATATCAAGAACACCTTCTTGATCTGGATTGCTAGACCCAAGGCTTGATGAAGAAATGATTTCTTCGTAAGAATTATTTTGCTTCATTGATTATTGAGTTTTGATGATTCTAAATCTCAAAACTAATAATCCCTCTATATGTGTGTAATTGTTTCTCAAACAACATGTTATGATTTCTAAAATCAACCATTTGCATTCTCAAACCCGACTGCACACATATATAATAGGGTATAAACCTAATTCCTTTTGGGATCAGGATTCCTTGTCAAATAAGAGATCTGAAAAAAATGTTTTCCATCTGGACAAACCATCCGTACGAATTGGTTGGGTGGCTCCCAAACCATCCGTATGGATCCTTCCAGCAGGATCCAGTTTTTCCCGTTTTATGTGCCTTATTCAATCCGTTCTATTGTGTGTGACCCAATAGGATTATACTAAGTTGGCAACGAGTCCGAACGAGTCAAAACCGTAAGCTATAAGCGGACTCTAGCAAGCCATTATGACTACCCAATTGGTATAACTTTGAAAGCCCAAAGTAACCTTATAGAACATATCACAATCCCTTTGTCACACGATATCATATTGGACATAAGTCATGGTCCACGTCAACTTATGTTGTCCAATGCTTTCTCGATCTCGAGTAGATTGATATGAGCAAATAACATTGAACGCTTCAATTCATTTGGGTACGGCCGTACACTATTATCAATCTCACTCATCGAGTGGCCAAGCAGATATCTCTCTTGAGAGAGGGACAAATCCCATCTTGACTTATCATTCTTCCCTACAGGAATCCGATTATCCCAATCGTAGCCTTTATAACCACCCGATTAGGGGTAGCGTTTGAGTACGTCAAACATAATGTTCATCATGTGGAAGACTATGATAATCTCAGGTCTAAGAATAAATGATATAACTATTATGAGATTTAATTATGACATTTGACCATGACATAAATCTCATAACGGGTCTATCCAGTACTTGTTCTTCAACATGTACCCACAAGTTTAATCCGCATCCTATGCGCTATAATCATCATATGATTATCCATTAAACTCATGCTAGCCCTTCATAAGTGCTAGGGACAATGATCATTATGATAAACATGCAAAAGATATAATAATCAGGTTTGTTATCTCTATAACAATGAAGCTATGATATAACGCATAGGCCTTTCTCAAGGGCCTAGGGCATAATATCCAACAATCTCCCACTTGCACTAGGCCCAATCAACGCGTATCCAATACCCATTGAGCTTAATTATGATCTCCATCATAATTGCAAACGAGCTTATGTAGGATAATTATCCTTGTTATTATCATGAGGTATTTTGCATATTTTGACATCTCCCATCTTTGATGATTTCTCGACTAAGATAGAAATGTCTGAGTATATGTCTAGAGAAGATGTTAGTCCCTTGACTTGTGTAATAACGATTATTGACACAATGAAGGTACATTAAATTAGTGACACCAGAAACGATTTCTAGTTTACTAATTAGAATCTTAATCTTAACATTTTTCTAGTTGCATCTCATGCCACTAGATACTCAACCTTTTGTAGAATAGTAATGGTCCATTTAGAACTCTTCTAACACCATTATTAGACGTAAACATGTATTTATACTGCAATATTTATCTTTGTTGGTTTGTAAGCATGCATCTATGTAACTATTACAAGCCATCGTTTATTCCATCAAAGATCAAGAACGCATCCTTTAGTTCCTTCTAGAGAACATAAGAGTGTTTATTAACTAGTGACTCTCACTAGGATCTGATTGGTATCATCTCATCATACTCCAAGTATATGAGACATGCGGTCTTAGTACATTTACATGGCTTACATGATAGATCCAATTGCCGAAGCATATGGAATCCTAATCATGTACTCTTGCTCATTAGTCTTCTACTAAGACTAAATCTTGCAAGGATTAATGCTATTAGACTTTCGCAAGTAACCTCTCCAAGAGTCTTGCATGGTGAACTTTTCACTATCTTGTCTTTATCTAACGACCCGAAAACCCGTCTCTATTTTCTTAGTAATAAAGAATTGATTATTTATTTATTATCTATTTAATTATTTAAATTGTTTATTTATTTAAATAATTATGTGTGCATTTTGTATTACATAATATTTTATGCCTAACATTTTAATCGATCATTTGTGCTAGTATAGAATTATTGGGTCTTAGTTGTTAGTGGGGAGAAATGAATTTAATTGCTAGATAGTGGAAGAGGGGGCCTAGGTGTAACTTTTGTTTTAATTGATGATCATCCTCCCTCCTCCCTCTCTCTTACACTCTCCTCACCACACACACTCAATCAACTCTCTCTCTCCACCATTGTTGCCAAGGTAAGAACTCTTCCTTCTCTCTTCATTTTGACCATCTTCCTCCCATTATTTCTTAATGCTCGTTTTATGAAAAATGTTTAGATCGTCGATAGGATCGTGTAGAGCTAAGAAATTTCGAATTCTGTCAACTTTGATAAATTCCGGGTAAGTTACTTTTCCCCCATTTATGCTAAAAATGTTCATCCTTAACTCATTTGATGCTCTAGTTGATATATTTTGCTTCTTGGGTTGATTTGGAATTGATTTACATTTTATTCATATTTTGTGAGAAAATTATGTTTGAATCATCTTTTGATTTGGGTTGTCTAGATGATGTTATATGGTTCCTTTTAGGCTTATAAGTTATTTTAGCACCTTGGGATACTTGTTAGAGGTATTGATTTTGAGTTGTGTTGTTTTATGTTAGTTTTGGTGATTGCATGTTAGCTTTGGGCTACCCAAGTTGTAGTGGTTGTTGCTTTGTAAGAGAATTGGTGATTTTGAGAGTTTGGGTTAGGTTGTGTTTTGAAATTTGGGAAATCTCATACTATATGTGGAATTGGGTTTAATTGGTCATGTTTATGTTGGTTGTGATGATTCTGGAACCATTTGATAGTATTGTGTTGATATGAAAAGGGATGTGTTGTGGGATTTGATTATTGTGTTGTTGGGTTCTTGCTACAGCTGGGTTTTGGGGTGAAGTTTGGTCTGTTTGTACCTTAGGCTTAAGATGTAGGTACCTTAGAGCACAAACCCAGAAAATCTGCAAAAAATGGCTGAATCGCCCAAGGGGACGCGTGAACCTTTTGGGAGGGGGCGTGCGCACCCTTCTATCCCCTTTTGGCACTCTTCCTTCTGATCAAAGGGGGGGCGCGCACCCTTTTGGGAGGGGGCGCGCGTACCCTCTTCTTTTGCAATTTGTCCGTTTTTCGTTCGATCTTCTGGAGGCCATAACTTCTTCATCCGGACTCCGTTTTGGACGTGTAAACTATTCGTTGGAAAGCTATTTTTGAGTACTATGAAATGGTTCTATTGGCCGCATGGTTCCAGATAATAATGGTTGTATTTTTGTTGAGGTTTAAGATCAAGGTGTAGTCTCGGTCTAGGTTCCGTAGTACTATTCTAGTTGACTTAGTTGGGCACCGTGGGACACTTTAGTAATTGAAATTGGCCCCTTTGTGAACAATGGTGTTATGGAATTTGATCAAGTATTGTTTGGGAATGTTTGGGCATCTTATGATTTGTTCGTGATTGTTCCAATCGAATTGATTTCGGATAAGACTTGGTCAAGGTTTTAGGTGATATCCTATAGTACCAAGAGGACTGTCGTGGAATACCTAAGTGTTGAGTTTGGTCTGTTTTGATCATGTATGAATAGGTGTAACCTTTTGGGTTCATTCGAGTGTTAAGAATTGGTTCGTTGATGAACGGATGTAAGACGTGAATTGGTGATTGGGTACCTACGTTGTTGAGTAGCTTTAAGGTATACTTATTCGGTTTTCCTATTTGGAATTCCAAGTGTAAGAGATGGTTGAGTTCGTGGTCATAGTACTCTTTATGAGTAGACGTTTAGGTCGTTTTGGTAATAATTATTGTACCAATTGTGAGCGACCGTTTGAGTTGTGCTCTTTATGAGTAACTTGTGAGTATCATCTTTAGGATGTGTTTGGTATGTGCCTTATCTTGGAGTCTTCATGTTTTGATGGTCAATGTAGTTGGGCTCTCTATGAGCAATCTCGTTTATCGTTGTTGGACTCTTTTATGAAAAACTTCTTGTGTTCATTGTTGTTGAACTCTTCATGAGTAATCGTTTGCATCTTTATGGTGATTAATTGGTATGGTTCCCTACTTTGGAATCTTTGGTTGTTTATCGAGCTAGTATTTATTACTTAGTATTTATTTGAAAGTCCAGCTGGTTATTTGTGTTCGAGTCGGCGATGGGAAAGATTATAATGGAACGAGCAAGTCCATTATAATGTTGACCATTGTTTTGCCCATATTTTCCTCTTTCAGATTGGCCTTGGAATGAGATGATCTAGATTCCATTGTGAAGTAGTCTAGCTAACTTTTTGGAGTATGACTTTGTGGCATATCTCCCGTCATTTGTGACATGTTACTTGGTTATTGTTCCGGTACCGGGGTTGTGATCTTCAGCTGTTTATGCTACTACGATTGGTTGATTGATTGATTGGTCGGTTCTGACTGGGGTCTTCTCTTCAGCTATTATGCTACTATGAAGATGGTTTGATTGGTTGATTGGTTGAAGCTGCGCAGCGATTGTTCTATTGGTTTGGTGAAACCTTGGCTCAGTATCCTTTATAACGTGTTTATTTCAGTCTTATGTGCTGCTTGATGAGTTAGTCTTTATTTCCAACTGGTATGGGACAGTTGGCGATAGGGAGCTTTCTCATTTGTTGTTATGTGATTTACTTGTTCAGTTATATCGTTGATTGCATGATATTATGCCATGTAGCTGCATTAGTAACTTACTGAGATTTTATCTCACCCCGTTTCTTTTATCTCTGTTTTTCCTTAACCCCCCCCCCCAAGAAAGCAAGTGGTAGCGTTGTGAGGTCCGCTGTAGCAAGAATCTTCTGAGCAGGTTGATCACCTTTGGGATAGTTGCTCTTCGGAGCCTTTATGTATTTGATTGTGGGTTCGTAGTCGTTCAGTGTTTTGTGTTTACGGTTGTACTTTGGGTAATTTTGTTAATAGTTGTTCTTGCTTCCGCGTTTGTTCCTAGTCTCCGAGTTATAATCTCGTTGAGGTGTTGTTTGATGGTATTGGTTTCATAGTTGAATTCACGCACCCGGTTTGGTATTTTGCATTTTGGAGATGTATATTATGTAAATTTTATATTTATGGATTTTTAGAATTTCTGGGGCGTGACAGTTGGTATCAGAGCGATGGTTTTAGATCTTGAAGGAGAATAAGAACTCTGATATTGAATAGGTTTCAATACTTGGGTGTTATAATTTTGAGCGGTTTAGGAAACTAAATTTTCTTGAAAGATGAGGTTAAGGTAGAAGTTGGTTGAGTTATGAGTCGTGATATTGACGTCGAGTGTTTCTCCTCTTGTGGTATATCAAGTATAGATTGGTGTTAATAGTGTAGGTTCCCTTGGGGTTAGTTGGTTTGGGAATCGAGAGTGCAAGTTTTAAAGGCTTGGACGTACCTATTTCATAAGGTGGAAATGTCTTGTGCTATATTCGTATGTTTGTTCTCATTAAGTGATTTATGTTGAGGTTTATTCTCGAGTATGAAATTTCGTGATTTACTGCTGATAGAGGTAAGGTGATTTGGTTATGTCACCTATACAGGATATTGACGAGTTAAGTAGTATGGCCTAGCTTCCAATGTGTCTCGAATTTCTTGGGTGCCATCGACAGGTGGGGAATAATTCTATATTAGTGTGTTTGACTTGTTTAGGAGCATACTAAGTATATATAATGTTCAGGTTCTATATTGAAAATCAGAAAATCTTTATTATAAGGTTGTGCAGGGAATTTAGCTTATTCAGTTGGCAATACTAATGTTGAGTCTTGAGTATAATTTATGTTGGGTGCGATATGTCGCTTGAACGATAGTGAACTTGGGTTATTTGATGAGTTAAGATAAGATACAATACTGATAGGTGAATCAGTGAACATATAGTATCGATTGGGTTAAAAGAGTTAAAGATTCAATTTGAGAATTTCTTGATAGGAGTTTTTCTTTACTTTTAGTACATCTACGTGAGTGCATCGGAATTGTTTAGTATGAGGAAATACTTAATTTATTATGGGTCATAATAAGAAGTTGAGTTATGATACTTTTGGGATCATTTTAATACATGACTGGAGTTGAGTTAAAGCAATACGAGTTAGGAGTATATTGTGGGAGTTATAATCATTAATGATGGTGAGCACGTTAAGTTTAAAGGACTAGACATATTTAGAGAAGGTGAGAATTCCTCGAACAATATTAAAGGCATTTTTGGGTTTTAGTGAACAGTTGTCACATGGTTCTGAATCTTTTCTTGGTGGCGTCCTCGTTTGGATTAAGAATTTGTAAAGGAAGTTGACTATAGATACTTGGGCATATTAAAGGGTGCTATGATTTTGTATTGGGACGGAGCAGTTTATTGAATATTTCGGATTATTAGTGATCCTTTGTAATATCTTTTAGAGTTGTAAGTTGTAATATATTACTATTTATGGAAACAAAGATTGTGAAAATTTCGGATCGTTACAGTTGCTACTTTAATGGTAATCCTTAGAGATATAGTCACGCGGTGAACATTTGGAGGATGAGAAATTTCTTTAGCTTTTCATAGTTTAAGAAGTTGAGTAAGCTCGAGATGGTTTAATGTTTTGAATTTCTGGATATTTCCTTAGAAAACTAAGTATGAGGTAATGCAAGTAGTTTGAGAAATTCAAAGATTATGACTGTATTATGTTTTATCTCATGAGGAAGTGAGTGTGGTAGTGGAATCTCATTTGATCGGATAGTTGATGACGGTAAATTTTTGAGTATATCATTGAGTTATTGGGTGACAATAATCGTTAGCCCTATTCCTTCTCTTATTTGTTCGGGTAATAGTATGATTACTTGGGATGATGTCTAGATCGTCAATGCGTACGGGTGAACCGAAAAAGTAAAACTTATGGATGTTGATGATTTAAGGGTTGATGGTGAGCGTAATGCTAATTAGGATCAAATCAGCTATGTCTCAGGATTGGTGAACAAGTGATAGTCTTGAGAATGTGAAATTCGGGATGAAAGATGAAGTTAACTTTATGATATTTGATATGAATATGCTTGAGATATGTATGTGTTCAATATGTATGGGTTTATTTGAGTCTTGGAATCGATGTCTGAAATCTTTAATAGGTACTTGATTTGGGGTTATGAGTACTATATGAGAATATATATTTTGTAGCCTCGTTGTGATTGCGTGTGATGATTTTGATAAGTGAATTCGCGGGCGAATTGTTTTTAAGGAGGGTAGATTGTAACGACCCGAAAACCCGTCTCTATTTTCTTAGTAATAAAGAATTGATTATTTATTTATTATCTATTTAATTATTTAAATTGTTTATTTATTTAAATAATTATGTGTGCATTTTGTGTTACATAATATTTTATGCCTAACATTTTAATC
Source organism: Campanula takesimana (assembly GCA_026119855.1). Lineage (NCBI taxonomy): Eukaryota > Viridiplantae > Streptophyta > Magnoliopsida > Asterales > Campanulaceae > Campanula > Campanula takesimana. Next base: position 777,774 of record JAOWBW010000027.1, on the reverse strand, counting down.
GATCATTTGTGCTAGTATAGAATTATTGGGTCTTAGTTGTTAGTGGGGAGAAATGAATTTAATTGCTAGATAGTGGAAGAGGGGGCCTAGGTGTAACTTTTCTTTTAATTGATGATCATCCTCCCTCCTCCCTCTCTCTTACACTCTCCTCACCACACACACACTCAATCAACTCTCTCTCTCCACCATTGTTGCCAAGGTAAGAACTCTTCCTTCTCTCTTCATTTTGACCATCTTCCTCCCATTATTTCTTAATGCCCATTTTATGAAAAATGTTTAGATCGTCGATAGGATCGTGTAGAGCTATGAAATTTCGAATTCCGTCAACTTTGATAAATTCCGGGTAAGTTACTTTTCCCCCATTTATGCTAAAAATGTTCATCCTTAACTCATTTGATGCTCTAGTTGATATATTTTGCTTCTTGGGTTGATTTGGAATTGATTTACATTTTATTCATATTTTGTGAGAAAATTATGTTTGAATCATCTTTTGATTTGGGTTGTCTAGATGATGTTATATGGGTCCTTTTAGGCTTATAAGTTATTTTAGCACCTTGGGATACTTGTTAGAGGTATTGATTTTGAGTTGTGTTGTTTTATGTTAGTTTTGGTGCTTGCATGTTAGCTTTGGGCTACCCAAGTTGTAGTGGTTGTTGCTTTGTAAGAGAATTGGTGATTTTGAGAGTTTGGGTTAGGTTGTGTTTTGAAATTTGGGAAATCTCATACTATATGTGGAATTGGGTTTAATTGGTCATGTTTATGTTGGTTGTGATGATTCTGGAACCATTTGATGGTATTGTGTTGATATGAAAAGGGATATGTTGTGGGATTTGATTATTGTATTGTTGGGTTCTTGCTACAGCTGGGTTTTGGGGTGAAGTTTGGTCTGTTTGTACCTTAGGCTTAAGATGTAGGTACCTTAGAGCACAAACCCAGAAAATCTGGAAAAAATGGCTGAATCGCGCAAGGGGGCGCGCGCACCTTTTGGGAGTGGGCGTGCGCACCCTTCTATCTCCTTTTGGCACTCTTCCTTATGATCAAAGCGGGCGCGCGCACCCTTTTGGGAGGGGGCGCGCGCACCCTCTTCTTTTGCAATTTGTCCGTTTTTCGTTCGATCTTCCGGAGGCCATAACTTCTTCATCCGGACTCCGTTTTGGACGTGTAAACTATCGTTGAAAGATCTTTTGAGTACTATGAAATGGTTCTATTGGCCGCATGGTTCCAGATAAGAATGGTAGTCTTTTTGTTGAGGTTTAAGATCAAGGTGTAGTCTCGGTCTAGGTTCCGTAGTACTATTCTAGTTGACTTAGTTGGGCACCGCAGGACACTTTAGTAATTGAAATTGGACCCTTTGTGAACAATAGTGTTATGGAATTTGATCAAGTATTGTTTGGGAATGTTTGGGCATCTTATGATGTGTTCGTGATTGTTCCAATCGAATTGATTTCGGATAAGACTTGGTCTAGGTTTTAGGTGATATCCTATAGTACCTAGAGGATTCTCATGGAACACCTAAGTGTTGAGTTTGGTCTGTTTTGATCATGTATGAATAGGTGTAACCTTTTGGGTTCATTCGAGTATTAAGAATTGGTTCGTTGATGAACGGATGTAAGACGTGAATTGGTGATTGGGTACCTACGTTGTTGAGTAGCTTTAAGGTATACTTATTCGGTTTTCCTATTTGGAATTCCAAGTGTAAGAGATGGTTGAGTTCATGGTCATAGTACTCTTTATGAGTAGACATTTAGGTCGTTTTGGTAATAATTATTGTACCAATTGTGAGCGACCGTTTGAGTTGTGCTCTTTATGAGTAACTTGTGAGTATCATCTTTAGGATGTGTTTGGTATGTGCCTTATCTTGGAGTCTTCATGTTTTGATGGTCAATGTAGTTGGGCTCTCTATGAGCAATCTCGTTTATCGTTGTTGGACTCTTTTATGAAAAACTTCTTGTGTTCATTGTTGTTGAACTCTTCATGAGTAATCGTTTGCATCTTTATGGTGATTAATTGGTATGGTTCCCTACTTTGGAATCTTTGGTTGTTTATCGAGCTAGTATTTATTACTTAGTATTTATTTGAAAGTCCAGCTGGTTATTTGTGTTCGAGTCGGGCGATGGGAAAGATTATAATGGAACGAGCAAGTCCATTATAATGTTGACCATTGTTTTGCCCATATTTTCCTCTTTCAGATTGGCCTTGGAATGAGATGAGCTAGATTCCATTGTGAAGTAGTCTAGCTAACTTTTTGGAGTATGACTTTGTGGCATATCTCCCGTCATTTGTGACATGTTACTTGGTTATTGTTCCGGTACCGGGGTTGTGATCTTCAGCTGTTTATGCTACTACGATTGGTTGATTGATTGATTGGTCGGTTCTGACTGGGGTCTTCTCTTCAGCTATTATGCTACTATGAAGATGGTTTGATTGGTTGATTGGTTGAAGCTGCGCAGCGATTGTTCTATTGGTTTGGTGAAACCTTGGCTCAGTATCCTTTATAACGTGTTTATTTCAGTCTTATGTGCTGCTTGATGAGTTAGTCTTTATTTCCAACTGGTATGGGACAGTTGGCGATAGGGAGCTTTCTCATTTGTTGTTATGTGATTTACTTGTTCAGTTATATCGTTGATTGCATGATATTATGCCATGTAGCTGCATTAGTAACTTACTGAGATTTTATCTCACCCCGTTTCTTTTATCTCTGTTTTTCCTTAACCCCCCCCCCCAAGAAAGCAAGTGGTAGCGTTGTGAGGTCCGCTGTAGCAAGAATCTTCTGAGCAGGTTGATCACCTTTGGGATAGTTGCTCTTCGGAGCCTTTATGTATTTGATTGTGGGTTCGTAGTCGTTCAGTGTTTTGTGTTTACGGTTGTACTTTGGGTAATTTTGTTAATAGTTGTTCTTGCTTCCGCGTTTGTTCCTAGTCTCCGAGTTATAATCTCGTTGAGGTGTTGTTTGATGGTATTGGTTTCATAGTTGAATTCACGCGCCCGGTTTAGTATTTTGCATTTTGGAGATGTATATTATGTAAATTTTATATTTATGGATTTTTAGAATTTCTGGGGCGTGACACTTTTTTAGTACTTTGACTTTAACCAATCAACATTTTAGATTTATCTCCATAAATCAGTCCAAGGATGTAGGCGGCTTCATCCAAGTCTTTCATTTAGAAACTCTTTCAAAATGATTTATATATCAACCATATATATATTAGACTATGAATAAAATTACGCTCCCACTAAATTTATTGTAATCACAAGTCTCATCCTTGATGAATATGAAACTCTTTGAATACTTCATCAAAATGAAATTTCACTCCAAGTAGTTTGCTTCAATCCATCTCATGAATTTCTGCAACTTGCAGATTTTATTAGAATTTTATATATCAAAACTTTTAGGTTGTATTAAACACATCCTAAAGTATGTTTCTGTTAAGGAATGCTATTTTGATATCCATTTGTCATATTTCATATTCAAAATATGAGGTCATGAAAATAAAAATTCTAATAATATTAAGCATGACTACAGGTGATAACGTTTCATCATAATCGACATTATGAATTAACTTTTCTCAATTAGTCTTGCTTAATCAATATACACTTTTAGATTTTATGACTCCAAGTCATTGATCTAAATCCAGAGCGGACTTTGCATCTTGATAGGCAATAGGTCAATCATTCGCAATGATATCTTCCCTATTACTTTCTATTACGAGAAATCAATATTTCTTGTTATAGATAGTATCTTATCAGTTATGCAAATTTCTTGTGTAAACTTGAACGAATTTCCACAACTCCTTGTGAATATTTGTTCAACTTCCATCTTAGGTTCCATGTCATTTTTGGGTCTCGAACTCTTCGAGATACATTTTACTCCCACTAGTTCTTTAGAGATAAACGATTTATCTAGAAAGTGCTATTTAGAGTGACAAACGATTTGTACTCTAAAGGGTGTAAAATTAATATCATTAAGATATCCCATAAAATACATTTGTTAGATTTAGGTATGATTTTGTCCAAGACAAAACTTTTCTCAAAAGTATCACATCACAAATCTTTATGAAAGACAAACCAAGTTTTCTTTCATTCCACATCTTATATGGTATAAAGAACCTCCTTAGACGAATCTCAATTTAGTGTAATCGCAGCTGTTTCCAGTACATAATCCAGAAGGATAATTAAAGATCAGTTTGACTTATTATGAGACGAAAAACTGTGTTTTACAGACAATCTGTAAACTTCTGGAACATCATCCGTACGGCTGCTATTTCCAGATTATGTTTTTCTTAAATTGCAGACTTTCTGCAGAATTCTCATCGAGTCCAAGGCTCAAATATTTATTACTTTGATCTAATCAGAGTACATCAATACTTTTGCCATGAGGTGTTGAAATCCTTTCTAGCATTGTTACTTTAATAAACTACATACATCAAAATGTATAAGTTCAAAAGGGTAATTCCTCTTACTACTATTAGTAAAAGATATCTTGATCAATTTCTAAGATTCACATCTATCACATGATTCAAAATCATATGAATTTAAAAGTCCGTCCCATGGAATTTTAGATATGTGTTTCTTATCATTTGATATAGACATTAATGCTTTTTAAGAATGTAACGATTACATCCTTATATTCAGATTTCCATTATTTACGTTATGCTCATTATTTTGTTCTTCCAAGATAAGGATATTAAGTCCCATTATATGATTAGCAATACAATAAGGCAAATCATATTTAATGGAACACTTTCATATTCGAAAGAAGAAATATCTATAATCTTCTAATGAAGAAACCAAAATAATATTTATACTTAAAGTAGGAACATCACAACATTTGTTCAAAACAAATATGAACCTACTAGGTAAAGACACTTCGCAAGTTCCTATGATTAATGTTGCAACCATTGCATCATTATTGCCACATAGGTTAATCTTTACCCTTACAAGTAGAAATTTTAACATAAATACGTGAAGTGGTAGTCCAACTACCCTTCCTTTTGATCTTTTAATTCAAATTGTAATTTCACCAACGGTCAATCCTATTGCCAAGGTACAAATTACATTCTTTGGATTTTAGGTTTTGCCACAAATATTTTCTTTTAGGATTAACAACTTTTGTCTTGCCTTTATCTTAAATCATTGTCCTTATTAACCTTAAAGTTTGAAAATGTTTTCATTTGATATTAAGAGATAGCACTTTAAACATCGAATGTCGCTTATGAATTAATACCAAATCCGTTCAAAACATGAGAACTTATTAATATACCTTTCATTCATCACGTGAATGTTAGGCTCTTAATCAATTTCAAACTTTATTTTCCTTTCTTGCTTGTAGGAACGCTTACTACATAATTGCTTATCGCATAAGCATTCATATGTTTCAGATACTTCCAAAGTTCCGATCATATGACAGCAAGTCGTAGGATAGTTGACATCTATAGAATCATCCACATGTTTCAAATCAATGTCTTTGTCCACCCTTAAGGCATAAGGTTTCTTAGGAATAGGATTTATTAAGAATTCATAACTTCCGTTCTTGCTTTAGAACAATTCTTAAGCTCATGACTAGGTCAAGGAAGTTAATCTTATTCTCTTTAAATGGGGTCTATTGCAGTGATTATACATGATTATAGTTTAAGACATTCTACAAAATATGCAAATAAATATACACATATATTTCATACCATTATCATTTAGAGACATATAATGTATTTCATAAATACTCCCACTAAATTATACACCTTCAAATACAACAATTGTATAATATAATTTAAGTAGGCTAAGATCCAACTTTAATTTAATTTCAAGTCCGCTTTGGCGATACTGCTCAAAATTAAATTAATTAGGTAGACAACTCTTTGTCAATCATATCATATATGATTCTTAGATCCTTTATGAGATTTGTTAGACATCTTATGTCAGACATGTTTTAATCTCATCTTGTGCCTTAGGCCCAAAACTTTGTCTTTTGATAGCCTAATTAAGTCAAACCACGTTAAACGTATAGGAAACTCTCATTCCTCATCTTGCTCATACACTGATAGAATTAATGCACCTCGCTTTGGCAGAGCCCACATAAAAATACCCGGTGTACTCACAAGTGTTTTAATAATGGATTGGCACATGACTTAAGTTTTAAAAAGGTTTATTTGCTTAGAGATATGCATCATATATTTAATTATATCATAATATAATATAGTCTTTGCATAATCAAGGTTAACTAATCAAATTAATTAACAGAAGAAAAATCTTGTGTTTAATTATGAAGCAACATTGTGGGGACGGAATCTAAATTATCTGTAAACGATTTACAGATTGGATATTTCATTCGCATTCTCAGAAACAAGGCGTAAGCCTGCCATTGGTCCATGAAATGAATTAATCCAAATATAGTTTCCTTCTCTGCAAACTATTTGCACTTTGTATAGGGATAAATTCTGAAACTTTAAGATTACGCCAATCTTAAACTCCTTTAAGATTCTGATCTCATTAAAAGTTTGGACTTCTGAACTTAAATCTGTTTCAGAAAACACGGTTTCCAAAACCAGCCTTCTGAAAAAGATTAGAATCAGAATTTTCCAAACCGGTCACCACAGAGCATCTTGAAATTGAAAGAACAAACCGCACGGCTGAAACTAAGCCAAAAGGCATCCACATTTCCGTGCTAAGATCAAGAAACCAAGTAACTTCTCTATACGGTCGAAACTAAGCCAAAAGGCATCCACATTCCCGTATAGATTGGATACTTGTTTCAAGATCTTTCATTGTCTCTTAATCTCACAGATTACAGCAGTTCTAAACTCTTTAAAACTCTGATTTCTGCAATTCTTTTTGAATTCTTCGGCCAAAAGCTATTTCAGGAAACACGGTTTCGAAAACCAGCCGTCTGAAAGAAGTTTCCAGTTTCCATATTCGAATTCTGTAAACAATTTACAGAACAATCTGAACACCAGAAAACAAAATCAAATCTGAGAATTTCCAAACTATCCGTACGGATCAGTTTAGGCACCAGCTAAACCATCCGTACGGATCCATTGGTAGGATCCTAGATTTCCAGGTTTTTTCAAAATTTCAAAAATTCGACCAAATCCAATATCGTGTTTATACATAATCAGATTACAGAAACATGAATTTACAGATTACGAATTTAATTAGATCTAATCAATATTATGAATAAACAATTTATTATATATATAAATTAGATCTAAATTATCAATACACATAATCCAATTATTTATTGATAATCCCAACATGCAATTATTCATATAGATCAAATCAATATAATAATCACATAATCCCCATATTCATTCTCATAAATTTTATATCTCATATATAAAACTCAAATCACACATTCATCTTATTATCATGTAGATATTATATAATCGAATTAAACAATTTTAACATGATATACTAAAATAATCAACAATGAACGGGCCTCTGATACCAATGTTGGGTTTTGATGCATCATGCGCAGTGGAATAAACAGATAAAATCAAACACCCAAGAGCCCGGATCCGTGCATGTTGATTAAATTAAATACAAGATGAAAGAAACATACCCTTGAAGATCGAATCCATGAACACGGACTTTAAGGTGCTAAAGGAAACACCCTCCATCGGTATCCACACGTCGAACGGATATCAAGAACACCTTCTTGATCTGGATTGCTAGACCCAAGGCTTGATGAAGAAAAGATTTCTTCGTAAGAATTATTTTGCTTCATTGATTATAGAGTTTTGATGATTCTAAATCTCAAAACTAATAATCCCTTCTATATGTGTGTAATTGTTTCTCAAACAACATGTTATGATTTCTAAAATCAACTATTTGCTTTCTCAAACCCGACAGCACACATATATAATAGGGTATAAACCTAATTCCTTTTGGGATCATGATTCCTTGTCAAACAAGAGATTTGAACAAACTGTTTTCCGTCTGGACAAACCATCCGTACGGATTGGTTGGGTGGCTCCCAAACCATCCGTACGGATCCTTCCAGCAGGATCTAGTTTTTCCCGTTTTATGTGCCTTATTCAATCCGTTCTATTGTGTGTGACCCAATAGGATTATGCTAAGTTGGCAACGAGTCTGAACGAGTTAGAACCCGTAAGTCATAAGCGGACTCTAGCAAGCCATTATGACTACCCAATTGGTATAACTTTGAAAGCCCAAAGTAACCTTATAGAACATATCACAATCCCTTTGTCACACGATATCATACTGGACATAAGTCATGATCCACGTCAACTTATGTTGTCCAATGCTTTATCGATCTCGAGTAGATTGATATGAGCAAATAACATTGAATGCTTCAATTCATTTGGGTACGGCCGTACACTATTATCAATCTCACTCATCGAGTGGCCAAGCAGATATATCTCTTGAGAGAGGGACAAATCCCATCTTGACTTATCATTCTTCCCTACAGGAATCCGATTATGCCAATCGTAGCCTTTATAACCACCAGGTTAGGGGTAGCGTTTGAGTACATCAAACATAATGTTCATCATGTGGAAGACTATGATAATCTCAGGTCTAAGGAAAATGATATAACTATTATGAGAGATTTTGACATAATTATGACATTTGACCATGACATAAATCTCATGCTAGCCCTTCATAAGTGCTAGGGACAATCATCGTTATAATAAACCTGCAAAAGATATAATAATCAGGTTTGTTATCTCTATAACAATGAAGCTATGATATAACGCATAGGCCTTTCTCAAGGGCCTAGGGCATAATATCCAACATCCATATCCTCTTGGGTGAAGGTATCGGAAACACTCTCGGACTCGAAGGTGAATGTAAACAAGTCTTCCTTTGTAACTTTGCGCGGGATGCAACCCATTTTCTCGACCAAGAAATCCTCGGATACCATGGGTCCCTTTATAGAATACCAGTTGTTGATCGGCTCAGAGCTTGGCTTGACCTCGCTGATGGATTTGCTTCTCTTGTCGGTGTCGTCGAAGATGGCATTTACCTGGCACTTATCCATGATGGCGAGTTCCTCGAACATGGAGGTTAGATCTTCCCCCACGGTAATCTCTGTCTCGGATTCTATAGTCACTCTCTTCCCCCCACCATTCTTGGGGTAACATAGGAGTTGGTTCTTTTTCGGATTTCTGGATCTGACAGTCGAAAAAGATTTCAAGGGCAGGCTTTCTGATTCCCTTGCTATTAACCCATGGCTCGGGAAAGATCACGTACGGGACGTCTTCCCCCTGACGGACAAAGTAGCCATTCAGTGTCTTGCGGTAAGGTCTCAAATTGGGGATCTCGTAGTAACGGCCTTCTCTGCGAGCTCAGGCCTTTTCATTCTTGACGGCTTGCTCGTACTTCAAGTCATCTTTAGAAGGCTCATATCCCAAGCCAAACTTGTTCTTGATAAATGGGACCTCCACGGGTTGCATTCTCCCTTGTTGGTATTTCCTTAGGCCTAATCCAGGGAAGTAGTTCATATTCCTCATCATGCGGAGGACTTTGTGATTACCGAGGGTCCATGATCCGTTTCCCCCTTGTTCGTCGATGGCGTTGATTGAGACTCCAGAGAGAGTGGAGTCTTCTAACCCATCCTGAACTTGATGGACGGGTTCCCCACTTTTATGAATAGTGACATTTTCTGCCATGACGGTCACTATTTCATCCCCATTTCTAAACTTGACACACTGATGGAGATTCGAAGGGACGGCATTAGAACTGTGTATCCACAGTCAGCCCAAGAGCAAGTTGAATGAAGAGGGGACATCAAGCACTTGAAACGGGACAGACATGACCATGCTCCCAAATTCAATGTCTATCTCTACCATACCCATAACTGTGCGGGCAGTGCTGTCGTAACCTCAGATCAATTGAGTAGAAGGCTTTAAATCTAAATTCTTAAGCCCCAATATGCCCATTATTCGGCCGAGTATTAGGTTGAGTGCGGAACCACCGTCAACCAAAACCCTTGAAATAGGTCTCCCCCTTGCTCTCACTTTGAGATATATGGCCTCATTGTGATCAGACCCAAATGGTGGGAGGTCCATATCGGCAAAAGCGATGACATTGCCAAAATGGATGTGGCCTATCATAGCAGTAAGGTCCTCGGGAGTTGTATCGGGAGAGATTGATGTGTCATCGAGATTGCTGATGACAAGATCTCGATGTTTCTTTGAAGATGCAATGAGGTCCCAAATGGATATATTGGCTTGAGTCTTCTTGAGTTGAACTAGTAAAGGATCTTCGGGAGTGTCTCGAGCTTGCGATCTTTGAGAAGAGGTGCTTGGCACAAAGTAGTGGGGTTACTTGCTATGACTCGTCCGGATCGAGTTAGCATGTTGACGTTCCCATCTTGCCTCTTTTTCCTATTCTCTAGTACTTCCCTCATTACCTAATCATAAGTCACAACGTAACAAGAATTGTCAAATTTATTCATAACATTGGATCCCTCATTCATAATTGGAATTGAATGAGTGGTCTCCTCAAACTCTCCTATCTCTATTACATTGACATCACCCTTGTTGGGAACTATGAATTCCTTCTTGTCGATGAGGTCTTAGATAACATTACGGAGGACGAAGCATTCCTAGGTGAGATGGCCACTATGTTTGTGGTAGTCACAATACTTGTGATGAGAATGGTTGGCACGGATTTGGTTGGGCTTAAACCCTTGAAGAGGAGTGACTTGCCCTTTGGCCTTGAGTGATTTGAAGGCTTCGGTGATGGTCATGCCGTGAAGTGGAGTGTAGACACGATCATTTTGAAACTTCTTGCCTTGTGGTGGAGGAACCCTTTTGTAATTCCCCTTGTCAGTAGTGACGGCATTGACTGAAGCCTCTTTTGTTGAGTTAGAGGCGGCCTTGTATCGGAAGCTAGGAACACTTTTCTTGATCTCGTTGAGCAAGTCATCCATTCGGACCCCCGCCTCATACATTTGAGAGAAATTTGCATAGCAAGCCCCACTTAGGTGGGTGCGGAGATCAATCTTTAGACATTTGAGAAAGATGTCCATTTTCCCTTTGGTGTTGGGCCTCTCGACAATTTCGGCAAGCTTGTCATTCCACCTTCTCGTGAAGTCAATAAAGTACTTATTGTCCCTTTAGGTGGTGTTCTCGAGCTCTTTCTTGGTCGGGCGGTGAGTGGTGTTGCCTTGGTATTGACTCTTGAAGGCGAGCATGGTGGCGTCCCAATCAAGGCGGATTGTGAGCGGGAGAGTAGCATACCAATCTTTTGCCGCCCCCTCGAGAGTAAGAGGGAAGCTGTAACGCCCGTCCTAATTTCCGTTAAATTCTTAACTTACATATTATATGCTATTTTATTTGAGTTAATTATTTAACTAATTGAGCAAGTTTAAGTCCTAATTGTTTAAGTTGAAACAATAGGGTCATTTGTGAAAATTAAAGTTTAGGGGTTTAAATGCTCAAATTGAAACTTGAAGGGCCTTTTTGCTCAAAGTAAAACTTGGAGGGCCTAGGTGCAATTCTTGAAAGTTTATATGGATAAAACTTGTGTTTGCCTTCTTCCTCAGATCACTTTCCCCATTTCTCTCGTTCTTTCTCTTCTTTTCATAAAAGAAAGTTAGGGTTTACCCTATTCTCGACCCCTCTTGCTTAATTATGCCTCTGTTTGAAAATCCGACTTCGTATAAATGATCAGGGCGGTGAGTAGAGCATTTCCTGCCGAACAGAAATTAGTTTGGGTGAATTTGATTTCGAACTAGGCAAGTCACTAGCTCCCCCTTTCTTGTAATAACATGCCTATGTGTTTTTCTTGATACTTGTACTTGTTAATTTCGTGATTTGAATGAATTTGGTGATACTTGTAAATTTGGAACGAATAGAGTATTAGTTTGAATTACAAAGCATGAAATTGACTTGAAAGACATGTTTTGAACTTGTTTGTATGTCCTGGGTGTGCTAAGTACTCCTAGGTAGTGTAAAAGTATTAGTAAAAGTATACTCCTACGCTTGGAACGGAGAATTATTCAACCTGGAAAAGAAATGAGCATTGGCCAGAAATGTGCAGTGTGCGACCGCACAAAATTTATTAGGCGACCGCCCATCTTTCTGAAATGTTTTTCAAAGGATTCACTTGCTAGTCTGCGCCCGCCCGAGTGCCCTGAAAAATAAAAAGCTTGCTTAAAGCTTGTATAAGTTGGAAATAATCCCAATTGAGGTATATAGCCTTAGTATAAGATGTCCTAGCATGTGTTGTGACACCTTAGCGGCATCAGAAGTGAGTCTTGAACATGATTATTCAATGATTTGAATAGAGAATTTGAGCCTAAGAGTAAGAACTCTTTTAAATGTCTTAAAAGTGCTATGAACAAGCACTAATGTGTTATATGTGTCTTGAAACCAATGGTTGTGTACCTTAGGGGCACTAGAACAATGTCTTGAGCTTGAACATCCTAAGAATAGGATTATGAACATGTAAGTATGAGATGTATAACTCATCTACTTAGCTTGAACTTGAAGTATAAGACAATTAAATTTTGTACATGACTTGAATATCCAAAGATTGGAATAATAACTTGAGTATAAGATAATTAATTCTTGTACATGTCATGAACATCCAAAGAATTGGATTGAGAACTTGAATATAAGATGATAAAATCTTGTACATGCCTTGAAACCAATACATGTGTACGGTAGTAATCTTGTAAGTGTTATAGAACACTAGAGGTATCAGAGCAAGAGTCTTAGCTTGAACATCCAAAGAATTGGAGTGTGAACTTGAATATAAAAGAAAGAACACTTGTACTTGTCTTGAAACCAATAAACGTGTATGTGCAAATCTTGCACATAACTACTTGATAGAATGTGGCTTATTGACTACTTGATAAAATGTGGCTTGTTGACTACTTGATACATGATATTAATAACCAAAGAGTTGGAATATAGAACTAGATAGAGAATGAACAATTCTAAAACATACTTGAATCTAATACGTGTGTACTGAAAGTGCTATGAACAAGCACTAATGTGCTAGTACTTGGTTTTAGTCGTGCATATACTCAATGAAGTATATAAAGTATAAAGAAGATATCTTGTTCTTGAGATGAGTTCCTAAAGAAAGAGGGACTAGTGTAATATGAAGATAATTCATAAAACAATGATTATAGAACACAATATGTGTTGGAAAATGTATTCGATTATTAACGATACATATACGCGAGGTATGATTATGACTAGGTACAATACGACCTATTCGACTACATGCTTAGAGTCTAGGATGTTGGGCTCTACTTGAAATTAAGGGTATCGTGATAGACACATTAATGTGTTAAAGATTATATGAATATGTACATGCAAATATGGCATATGACAAAGTGACATAAAATGACATACCCTACTACTTGGTTGGGGTCTGTTATTAATAGACTTTAATTTGGCTTGATTGTGTTACGTGGACACATTATGTTCCATTGTTATACTGATTTGTATTCGCAATTATTGCGTACGTGTACTTGTATTTGGTGAGCACATGATTACATGGTTCCTGAAGAGCTAGTCCACTACTTTTGGACTTAGTTCTATACTCTTGTAGTTTAAGTAAACATCTACTTGTGCATTCTTGTGTGAGTCCAGCTGGTCCTTGCTTGCTCGGAGATGTATAGGTTCACGCTTATCATGAGGCTGGGGCCAAAGTGATAATCGGGTGCCTATGTATCTGCGCTTGACCCCTTACTACAGGCCATAGTAAGGGCATAGCTTCCTTTATTAGAGCAATACGCCTGATAAAAGTGAATGTTAAACTCGTGAACACCTCGTGAATCTTGTTCTTGTTAGTGACACTGGTTACCGGGTCCTCTTGTGTACTGCCCAGCAGCAACTTGATTGATCATGATTTGTCAACTGCAATAAGCAACGACAACAATGGTTTACTTGGGAGGAATAAGGTTGGAATATCCTTTGTAACATGTTAGTTTAGCCTTATGTGCTAGTTACTTGATGAGTTGGCTTAACCTCTCATATACTTGTTACTTGATGACATCTTGAGCATGATTACTTGATAATCTTCTTGATTTGCATGATTACATGACAACATGCTATGTACTTGTATCTAGTAACTTACTGAGATTTATCTCACCCCGTTCCTTGTTTATTTGTCTCCCCCCCACCCCAGGAAAGCAAGTGGTAATACGTTGTGAGGCTCGACTTAGCAGGGGCCTACTTGGCAGGTTGTTCTTGTTGGAGATTGTTATCCTTTCCAGTTTTGGTGAGGACGATTTGGTATCAGTTGTTTAGACTCAGTATATTGCGTAGACTTATATAGTTTTTGTAATGCCAGCTTCTGTGCTAGGCATGTTTTCCGCTGTGTATAACCACATTTGGTTTAAATTTCTTGGTACAGAACTCGTTGTGAGCTATCTTAGATCGTTCCTCTTGAGTATATTTATGATGTCAGTTTGATATAAGAAGATGTCATTCGGTTTCTCGTTTCTTGTTAGTCACACGCACCAGGTTCGAGGTTCTATTAGGGAATCTCGGGACTTGGGGGTGTGTCAGAAGCATTGTGCCATTACTTTGGGAGAGACCTTCTTCGGAACCATATCCCATATATAAGTCTCGATGTGTGCCATGGGACAAGAGTTCCCTTAAATTTGCTGATGTCGGGCATCTTGAACTTGTCGGGGAGAGCGACCATTGTGCTCATGAGAATCGATGACTGATAAAGGCTTGTTTCGGAGCCTTTCCCCATGTTGAGACTGTTGAAGCGTTGGTCGACGTAGGCCATGATTGAGTCAACCATCTTGTGATCTTTATTGTCGGTGCTCGATTCCCCCATTTTCTTGGTACGGGCACTAACATAAGGGATCTCAAACAAACCTTTGTTCCACTCGGACTCTTTATTGTTCTCTTTGTCTTTACCACTTGAAAGCTTGGAGAGCTTAGCTTTCATTTGGTCCATTTCGGCCTCGTGAGCCTCCCTTTGGTTGTCAAGATGGGATTGCCAAATGTCATCTTTGTTTTGAGCCTCCTTGTTGAGAGTGGAGACTTGCTCTTGGAGAAGTTAGACCATAACTGAGAGTTGCTCAAGAGACATGGTGTTGTCGGTGTTGGAGCCGCCGGCCATTGACGCTGTCGGAGCTGCTGGAGTGATCAATTCACGAACTAGCCGATTTGCTGAATCCCGATAGATGGGGTAAGTACCAATTGGACCTACATTACAGAAGAGGCCTTTGTCAGTCTTGAGTAACACTTTTGGTCCATGAAAAAGCTTAGAACACACAATGGGCACACTACTCAAAACCACATAAAGAAAAGACTTTTTTTTTTATATAACTCGGAGGGACGGCATCCTTTTTAGGTTTTCTAAGAAAATAGTGGAATCGTCACACTAGTATATAGATCTTCTCGCGGTCCCATCTACTCATCGGATTCCACCACGCTTGTGATTCCGACATGTGTCGGGATTAAACTAAATTAATGTAGTAAGGCATACATGCGGGGATGGATTTTTATTTTCGTCCATAATAACCACTTTGGGACGGCTTTTTATTTTGTCCATGATAACCACTTGTTCCTCTTGGAAACGACATGTATGATTTGAACATATTAGTTTAGGGAAATCTCGGCACATGAAAACCGACTTAGTCACGGAGTGTCAGACCTTAACTAGAATTGTGTTGGCTTGTGCTCGGCTAATGAGAGGCTTAAGGTTACCCCCGGCATGTAGTCGTGAACTACGCCACGGGCTGAGGTTTACCGCTTCGAGAGAGTCAAGGTCGGGTGGAGCTTGAAACTCTCTAGGACGGGACACGACGGGTTTGGGGTTATGAACTTGTGCGACTCGATAGTGAGCAATTGATAAGAATTTATGCACGTAGTGTGAGGTCCAACATGTGAGAAAACTTTTTTTTTGAAAGAAAAGAAAAGCAAATAAGCACATAATTTACAACTCTCGAATCACCCATGTGACCGATAAAACAAAACACGAAAGTAAAACAGTCCAAAGGTCCAAATCAGGCCTTGATGCAGGCAACTGTGCCCACACCCCAATCATTCTGCTATGTTCTGAAACTGTCCCTGTTCTGGAAAACCAACCAGAAGCGCGCGCCTCTGGCTTGTGTCATGGAATACGCGCGCGGGGCGCAAAGTATATGGGAGGCGCCCGCTTCTGGGCAAACCTGTCATATTGTCAGACCTTGGATGGGGATTGCCCTGGTCCTAAATATCTATTGGAACCCCTGCAGAAATAATTAGTGTAGAAGAAAGAAGAATAAAAGGAAGAACATTAAGAAGTAGGCGACTCTGGTCCTTGATGTGGGTCGCGGGCGCCTTAGGCTAAGAAGGCCAGAGGCGCACGCTTCCCCCATCAGAGACCAGAATGCCCAGAAAAATGTAGACTTTGAATAGAAATGCAAGTTTAACCATCAAACGTCCCCAGCGGAGTCGCCACTGTAGATACCCCGGGAAAGCCCACTACTTGGATAGAGCGGTGGAAGGATCCTAGGATGTCTAACTTGTTTTAATTTGTAGAGTCGCCACCTATGTTTTAGAGGAACATAAGAAAAACCTAATATTAGCCTAAGTTTGATTACGAAAAACAGATATTCTTGTTATGAGGTTCGGGGGTTAGGTTACGAGATGGGAAGTACTTAAACACCCATCTCGCCCAACTAAAGATGGTCTAGCTTGATCAAAGTCTACTTAAATAATAAAATGTTCTTCCTATTCTTGACTATAATAAAAGGGAGTTTTAAAAGGGATTTTTGGAATGTAGGGAGATAACTCCTTGGCCAACTTCAATGGAATGAAGTGGGCTTTGGTGTCATGTCCCAAAATGGTTTTGGGGTGATTGCACGTTTGATAAAATCAAAGAGAATAAGGGGGATGAAGTAGAAAGGATGGAGGAAAATAGAGTTTTACCTACACTTCAAATGATCTTTCAACACTTCTTGGAGAATTGCCTTGAAATGTCTTGAAATTGTTTGTGTATAGTTTTCTTAGTCACAAAAAGTCCTCCGCTTCAAAGGTGAATTAGAGGGGTTTATATAGTTGTAAAAGACATGTTTTTGGTGCCAAAATGAGGTCACAAAGAAATCCTTCCTAGGTAAAATCATGTAAAATGAGCAAAGGAGGGATTCTTGGACAGAAATCTGTAACTGACGCCCAGAGGCGCGCGCCCCCTGCCTTGGTAGCGGGACGCGCGCGCTTCTGACCCCTACGGCCGGGCATTAGGTTGAGTGCGGAACCACCGTCAACCAAAACCCTTGAAATAGGTCTCCCCATTGCTCTCACTTTGAGATATATGGCCTCATTGTGATTAGACCCAAATGGTGGGAGGTCCATATCGGCAATAGTGATGACATTGCAAAAATGGATGTGGCCTATCATAGCAGTAAGGTCCTCGGGAGTTGTATCGGGAGAGATTGATGTGTCATCGAGATTGCTGATGACAAGATCTCGATGTTTCTTTGAAGATGCAATGAGGTCCCAAATGGATATATTGGCTTGAGTCTTCTTGAGTTGAACTAGTAAAGGATCTTCGGGAGTGTCTTGAGCAGCGATCTTTGAGAAGAGGTGCTTGGCACAGAAGTAGTGGGGTTACTTGCTATGACTCGTCCGGATCGAGTTAGCATGTTGATGTTCCCATCTTGCCTCTTTTTCCTATTCTCTAGTACTTCCCTCATTACCTCATCATAAGTCACAACGTAACAAGAATTGTCAAATTTATTCATAACATTGGATCCCTCATTCACATTAGAGTGAATGAGTGGTCTCCTCAAACTCTCCTATCTCTATTACATTGACATCACCCTCGTTGGGAACTATGAATTCCTTCTTGTCGATGAGGTCTTGGATAACATTACGGAGGACGAAGCATTCCTCTGTGAGATGGCCACTATGTTTGTGGTAGTCACAATACTTGTGATGAGCATGGTTGGCACGGATTTGGTTGGGCTTAATCCCTTGAAGAGGAGTGACTTGCCCTTTGGCCTTGAGTGCTTCGAAGGCTTCGGTGATGGTCATGCGTGAAAGGAGTGTAGACATGATCATTTTGAAACTTCTTGCCTTGTGGTGGAGGAACCCTTTTGTAATTCCCCTTGTCAGTAGTGACGGCATTGACTAAAGCCTCTTTTGTTTAGTTAGAGGCGGCCTTGTATCGGAAGCTAGGAGCACTTTTCTTGATCTCGTTGATCAAGTCATCCATTCGGACCCCCGCCTCATACATTTGAGAGAAATCTGCATAGCAAGCCCCACTTAGGTGGGTGCGGAGATCAATCTTTAGACATTTAAGAAAGATGTCCATTTGCCCTTTGGTGTTGGGCCTCTCAACAATTTCGGCAAGCTTGTCATTCCACCATCTCGTGAAGTCAATAAAGGACTCATTGTCCCTTTGGGTGGTGTTCTCGAGCTCTTTCTTGGTCGGGAGGTGAGTGGTGTTTGCCTTGGTATTGACTCTTGAAGGAGAGCATGGCGGCGTCCCAATCAAGGCGGATTGTGAGCGGGGAGTAGCATACCAATCTTTTGCCGCCCCCTCGAGAGTAAGAGGGAAGCTGTAACGCCCGTCCTAATTTCTGTTAAATTCTTAACTTGCATATTTATATGCTATTTTATTTGAGTTAATTATTTAACTAATTGAGCAAGTTTAAGTCCTAATTGTTTAAGTTGAAACAATAGGGTCATTTGTGAAAATTAAAGTTTAGGGGTTTAATGCTCAAATTGAAACTTGAAGGGCCTTTTTGCTCAAAGTAAAACTTGGAGGGCCTAGGTGCAATTCTTGAAAGTTTATAAGGATAAAACTTGTGTTTGCCTTCTTCCTCAGATCACTTTCCCCATTTCTCTCGTTCTTTCTCTCTGTTTCATAAAAGAAAGTTAGGGTTTACCCTATTCTCGACCCCTCTTGCTTAATTATGCCTCTGTTCGAAAATCCGACTTCGTATAAATGATTAGGGCAGTGAGTAGAGCATTTCCTGCCAAACAGAAATTAGTTTGGGTGAATTTGATTTTGGACTAGGTAAGTCACTAGCTCCCCCTTGCTTGTAATAACATGCCTATGTGTTATTCTTGATACTTGTGCTTGTTAATTTCGTGATTTGAATGAATTTGGTGATACTTGTAAATTTGGAACGAAGAGAGTATTAGTATGAATTACAAAGCATGAAATTGACTTGAAAGACATGTTTAGGCATGTTAAAATGTTCCTCGTGAGTGTTAGAAAATTTATACTCCTACTCGTGAGACTGTGAAATATTTAAATAGAATAAAAGAAAATTATCCTATTATTTGTTGGATGGTAAAAGAAATGTTTTGAACTTGTTTGTATGTCCTGGGTGTGCTAAGTACTCCTAGGTAGTGTATAAGTATTAGTAAAAGTATACTCCTACGCTTGGAACGGAGAATTATTCAACCTGGAAAAGAAATGAGCATTGGCCGGAAATGTGCAGTGTGCGACCGCACAAAATTTATTAGGCGACCGCCCATCTTTCTGAAATGTTTTTCAAAGGATTCACTTTCTAGTGTGCGGCCGCCCGGTCCATTTTGAGCGCCCGCCCGAGTGCCCTGAAAAATAAAAAGCTTGCTTAAAGCTTGTATAAGTTGGAAATAATCTCAATTGAGGTATATAGCCTTAGTATAAGATGTCCTAGCAAGTGTTGTGACACCTTAGCGGCATCAGAAGTGAGTCTTGAACATGATTATTCAATGATTTGAATAGATAATTTGAGCCTAAGAGTAAGAACTATTTTAAATGTCTTAAAAGTTCTATGAACAAGCACTAATGTGTTATATGTGTCTTGAAACCAATGTTTGTGTACCTTAGGGGCACTAGAACAATGTCTTGAGCTTGAACATCCTAAGAATAGGATTATGAGCATGTAAGTATGAGATGTATAACTCATCTACTTAGCTTGAACTTGAAGTATAAGATAATTAAATCTTGTACATGACTTGAATATCCAAAGATTGGAATAATAACTTGAGTATAAGATAATTAATTCTTGTACATGTCTTTAACATCCAAAGAATTGGATTGAGAACTTGAATATAAGATGATAAAATCTTGTACATGCCTTGAAACCAATACATGTGTATGGTAGTAATCTTGTAAGTGTTATAGAACACTAGAGGTATCAGATCAAGAGTCTTAGCTTGAACATCCAAAGAATTGGAGTGTGAACTTGAATATAAAAGAAAGAACTCTTGTACTTGTCTTGAAACCAATAAATGTGTATGTGCAAATCTTACACATAAATACTCGATAGAATGTGGCTTATTGACTACTTGATAGAATGTGGCTTGTTGACTACTTGATACATTATATTAATAACCAAAGAGTTGGAATATAGAACTAGATAGAGAATGAACAATTCTAAAACATACTTGAATCTAATACGTGTGTACTGAAAGTGCTATGAACAAGCACTAATGTGCTAGTACTTGGTTTTAGTCGTGCATATACTCAATGAAGTATATAAAGTATAAAGAAGATATCTTGTTCTTGAGATGAGTTCCTAAAGAAAGAGGGACTAGTGTAATATGAAGATATTCATAAAACAATGATTGTAGAACACAATATGTGTTGGAAAATGTATTCGATTATTAACGATACATATACGCGAGGTATGATTATGACTAGGTACAATACGACCTATTCGACTACATGCTTAGAGTCTAGGATGTTGGGCTCTACTTGAAATTAAGGGTATCGTGATAGACACATTAATGTGTTAAAGATTATATGAATATGTACATGCAAATATGGCATATGACAAAGTGACATAAAATGACATACCCTACTACTTGGTTGGGGTCTGTTATTAATAGACTTTAATTTGGCTTGATTGTGTTACGTGGACACATTATGTTCCATTGTTATACTGATTTGTATTCGCAATTATTGCGTACGTGTACTTGTATTTGGTGAGCACATGATTACATGGTTCCTGAAGAGCTAGTCCACTACTTTTGGACTTAGTTCTATACTCTTGTAGTTCAAGTAAACATCTACTTGTGCATTCTTGTGTGAGTCCAGCTGGTCCTTGCTTGCTCGGAGATGTATAGGTTCACGCTTATCATGAGGCTGGGGCCAAAGTGATAATCGGGTGCCTATGTATCTTCGCTTGACCCCTTACTACAGGCCATAGTAAGGGCATAGCTTCCTTTATTAGAGAAATACGCCTGATAAAAGTGAATGTTAAACTCGTGAACACCTCGTGAATCTTGTTCTTGTTAGTGACACTGGTTACCGGGTCCTCTTGTGTACTGCCCAGCAGCAACTTGATTGATCATGATTTGTCAACTGCAATAAGCAACGACAACAATGGTTTACTTGGGAGGAATAAGGTTGGAATATCCTTTGTAACGTGTTAGTTTAGCTTTATGTGCTAGTTACTTGATGAGTTGGCTTAACCTCTCATATACTTGTTACTTGATGACATCTTGAGCATGATTACTTGATAATCTTCTTGATTTGCATGATTACATGACAACATGCTATGTACTTGTATCTAGTAACTTACTGAGATTTATCTCACCCCGTTCCTTGTTTATTTCTCTCCCCCCCACCCCAGGAAAGCAAGTGGTAATACGTTGTGAGGCTCGACTTAGCAGGGACCTACTTGGCAGGTTGTTCTTGTTGGGGATTGTTATCCTTTCCAGTTTTGGTGAGGACGATTTGGTATCAGTTGTTTAGACTCAGTATATTGGGTAGACTTATATAGTTCTTGTAATGCCAGCTTATGTGCTAGGCATGTTTTCCGCTGTGTATAACCACATTTGGTTTAAATTTCTTGGTACAGAACTCGTTGTGAGCTATCTTAGCTCGTTCCTCTTGAGTATATTTATGATGTCAGTTTGATATAAGCAGATGTCATTCGGTTTCTCGTTTCTTGTTAGTCACGCGCACCAGGTTCGAGGTTCTATTAGGGAATCCCGGGACTTAGGGGCGTGTCAGAAGCATTGTGCCATTACTTTGGGAGAGACCTTCTTCGGAACCATAGCCCATATATAAGTCTCGATGTGTGCCATGGGACAAGAGTTGCCCTTAAATTTGCTGATGTCGGGCATCTTGAACTTGTCGGGGAGAGCGACATTGTGCTCATGAGAATGGATGACTGATAAAGGCTTGTTTCGGAGCCTTTCCCCATGTTGAGACCGTTGAAGCGTTGGTCGACGTAGGCCATGATTGAGTCAATCATCTTGTGATCTTTATTGTCGGTGCTTGATTCCCCCATTTTCTTGGTACGGGCACTAACATAAGGGATCTCAAACAAACCTTTGGTCCACTCGGACTCTTTATTGTTCTCTTTGTCTTTACCACTTGAAAGCTTGGAGAGCTTAGCTTTCATTTGGTCCATTTCGGCCTCGTGAGCCTCCCTTTGGTTGTCAAGATGGGATTGCCAAATGTCATCTTTGTTTTGAGCCTCCTTGTTGAGAGTGGAGACTTGCTCTTGGAGAAGTTAGACCATAACTGAGAGTTTCTCAAGAGACATGGTGTTGTCGGTGTTGGAGCCGCCGGCCATTGACGCTGTCGGAGCTGCTGGAGTGATCAATTAACGAACTAGCCGATTTGCTGAATCCCGGTAGATGGGGTAAGTACCAATTGGACCTACATTGCAGAAGAGGCCTTTGTCAGTCTTGAGTAACACTTTCGGTCCATGAAAAGGCATAGAACACACAATGGGCACACTACTCAAAAACTCATAAAGAAAAGACTCTTTTTTTATATATAACTCAGAGGGACGGCGTCCTTTTTAGGTTTTCTAAGAAAATAGTAGAATCGTCACACTAGTATATAGATCTTCTCGCGGTCCCATATACTCATCGGATTCCACCACGCTTGTGATTCCGACATGTGTCGGGATTAAACTAAATTAATGTAGTAAAGCATACATGCGGGGACGGATTTTTATTTCGTCCATAATAACCACTTTGGGACGGCTTTTTATTTTGTCCATGATAACCACTTGTTCCTCTTGGAAACGACATGTATGATTTGAAGACATTAGTTTAGGGAAATTTCGGCACATGAAAACCGACTTAGTCACGGAGTGTCAGACCTTAACTAGAATTGTGTTGGCTTGTGCTCGGCTAATGAGAGGCTTAAGGTTACCCCCGGCATGTAGTCATGAACTATGCCACGGGCTGAGGTTTACCGCTTCGAGAGAGTCAAGGTCGGGTGGAGCTTGAAACTCTCTAGGATGGGCCTCGACGGGTTTGGGGTTATGAACTTGTGCGACTCGATAGTGAGCAATTGATAAGAATTGTGCACGTAGTGTGAGGTCCAACATGTGAGAAAACTTTTGTTTTTTTGAAAGAAAAGAATAGCAAATAAGCACATAATTTACAACTCTCGAATCACCCGTGTGACCGATAAAACAAAACACGAAAGTAAAATAGTCCAAAGTTCCAAATCAGGCCTTGATGCAGGCAACTGTGCCCACATCCCAATCATTCTGCTATGTTCTGAAACTGTCCCTGTTCTGGAAAACCAACCAGAAGCGCGCGCCTCTGGCTTGTGTCATGGAATACGCGCGCGGGGCGCAAGTATATGGGAGGCGCCCCGCTTCTGGGCAAACCTGTCATATTGTCAGACCTTGGATGGGGATTGCCCTGGTCCTAAATATCTATTGGAACCCCTGCAGAAATAATTAGTGTAGAATAAAGAAGAATAAAAGGAAGAACATTAAGAAGGCAGGCGACTCTGTCCTTGATGTGGGTCGCGCGCGCTGCCTTAGGCCAAGAAGGCCAGAGGCGCACGCTTCCCCCATCAGAAACCAGAATGCCCAGAAAAATGTAGACTTTGAACAGAAATGCAAGTTTAACCATCAAACGTCCCCAGCGGAGTCGCCACTGTAGATACCCCGGAAAGCCCACTACTTGATAGAGCGGTGGAAGGATCCTAGGATGTCTAACTTTTTTTAATTTGTAGAGTCGCCACCTATGTTTTAGAGGAACATAAGAAAAACCTAATATTTAGGCCTAAGTTTGATTACGAAAAACAGATATTCTTGTTATGAGGTTCGGGGGTTTAGGTTACGAGATGGGAAGTACTTAAACACCCATCTCGCCCAACTAAAGATGGTCTAGCTTGATCAAGACTACTTAATATAAAATGTTCTTCCTATTCTTGACTATAATAAAAGGGAGTTTTAAAAGGGATTTTTGGATGTAGGGAGATAACTCATTGGCCAACTTCATGGAATGAAGTGGGCTTTGGTGTCATGTCCCAAATGGTTTTGGGGTGATTGCACGTTTGATAAAATCAAAGAGATAAGGGGATGAAGTAAAAAGGATGGAGGAAAATAGAGTTTTACCTACACTTTAAATGATCTTTCAACACTTCTTGGAGAATTGCCTTTAAATGTCTTGAAATTGTTTGTGTATAGTTTTCTTAGTCACAAAAGTCCTCCGCTTCAAAGGTGAATTAGAGGGGTTTATATAGTTATAAAAGATATGTTTTTGGTGCCAAAATGAGGTCACAAAGAAATCCTTCCTGGGTAAAATCATGTAAAATGAGCAAAGGGGGATTCTTGGACAGAAATCTGTAACTGACGCCCAGAGGCGCGCGCCCCTGCCTGGTAGCGGGACGCGCGCGCTTCTGACCCCTACGGCCGGGCATTAGGTTGAGTGCGGAACCACCGTCAACCAAAACCCTTGAAATAGGTCTCCCATGCTCTCACTTTGAGATATATGGCCTCATTGTGATTAGACCCAAATGGTGGGAGGTCCATATCGGCAATAGTGATGACATTGCAAAATGGAGTGGCCTATCATAGCAGTAAGGTCCTCGGAGTTGTATCGGGAGAGATTGATGTGTCATCGAGATTGCTGATGCCAAGATCTCGATGTTCTTTGAAGATGCAATGAGGTCCCAAATGGATATATTGGCTTGAGTCTTCTTGAGTTGAACTAGTAAAGGATCTTCGGGAGTGTCTTGAGCAGCAGCGATCTTTGAGAAGAGGTGCTTGGCACAAAAGTAGTGGGGTTACTTGCTATGACTCGTCCGGATCGAGTTAGCATGTTGACGTTCCCATCTTGCCTCTTTTTCCTATTCTCTAGTACTTCCCTCATTACCTCATCATAAGTCATAACGTAACAAGAATTGTCAAATTTATTCATAACATTGGATCCCTCATTCACAATTAGAATTGAATGAGTGGTCTCCTCAAACTCTCCTATCTCTATTACATTGACATCACCCTCGTTGGGAACTATGAATTCCTTCTTGTCGATAAGGTCTTGGATAACATTACGGAGGACGAAGCATTCTCGGTGAGATGGCCACTATGTTTGTGGTAGTCACAATACTTGTGATGAGCATGGTTGGCACGGATTTGGTTGGGCTTAATCCCTTGAAGAGGAGTGACTTGCCCTTGGCCTTGAGTGCTTCGAAGCTTCGTGATGGTCATGCCGTGAAGAGGAGTGTAGACATGATCATTTTGAAACTTCTTGCCTTGTGGTGGAGGAACCCTTTTGTAATTCCCCTTGTCAGTAGTGACGGCATTGACTAAATCCTCTTTTGTTGAGTTAGAGGCGGCCTTGTATCGGAAGCTAGGAGCACTTTCTTGATCTCGTTGATCAAGTCATCCATTCGGACCCCCGCCTCATACATTTGAGAGAAATCTGCATAGCAAGCCCCACTTAGGTGGGTGCGGAGATCAATCTTTAGACATTTAAGAAAGATGTCCATTTGCCCTTTGGTGTTGGCCTCTCAACAATTTCGGCAATCTTGTCATTCCACCATCTCGTGAAGTCAATAAAGGACTCATTGTCCCTTTGGGTGGTGTTCTCGAGCTCTTTCTTGGTCGGGTGGTGAGTGGTGTTGCCTTGGTATTGACTCTTGAAGGAGAGCATGGCGGCGTCCCAATCAAGGCGGATTGTGAGCGAGAGAGTAACATACCAATCTTTTGCCGCCCCCTCGAGAGTAAGAGGGAAGCTGTAACGCCCGTCCTAATTTCTGTTAAATTCTTAACTTGCATATTTATATGCTATTTATTTGAGTTAATTATTTAACTAATTGAGCAAGTTTAAGTCCTAATTGTTTAAGTTGAAACAATAGGGTCATTTGTGAAAATTAAAGTTTAGGGGTTTAAATGCTCAAATTGAAACTTGAAGGGCCTTTTTGCTTAATGTAAAACTTGGAGGGCCTAGGTGCAATTCTTGAAAGTTTATAAGGAAAACTTGTGTTTGCCTTCTTCCTCAGATCACTTTCCCCATTTCTCTCATTCTTTCTCTCTGTTTCAAAAAGAAAGTAGGTTACCCTATTCTCGACCCCTCTTGCTTAATTATGCCTCTGTTCGAAAATCCGACTTCGTATAAATGATTAGGGCAGTGAGTAGAGCATTTCTTGCCGAACAGAAATTAGTTTGGGTGAATTTGATTTCGGACTAGGTAAGTCACTAGCTCCCCCTTGCTTGTAATAACATGCCTATGTGTTATTCTTGATACTTGTGCTTGTTAATTTCGTGATTTGAATGAATTTGGTGATACTTGTAAATTTGGAACGAAGAGAGTATTAGTATGAATTACAAAGCATGAAATTGACTGAAAGACATGTTTAGGCATGTTAAAATGTTCCTCGTGAGTGTTAGAAAATTTATACTCCTACTCGTGAGACTGTGAATATTTAAATAGAATAAAAGAAAATTATCCTATTATTTGTGGGACAGTAAAAGAATGTTTTGAACTTGTTTGTATGTCCTGGGTGTGCAAAGTACTCCTAGGTAGTGTATAAGTATTAGTAAAAAGTATACTCCTACGCTGGAACGGAGAATTATTCACCTGGAAAAGAAATGAGCATTGGCCGGAAATGTGCAGTGTGCGACCGCACAAAATTATTAGGCGACCACCCATCTTTCTGAAATGTTTTCAAAGGATTCACTTTCTAGTGTGCGGCCGCCCGGTCCATTTTGAGCGCCCGCCCGAGTGCCCTGAAAAATAAAAAGCTTGCTTAAAGCTTGTATAAGTTGGAAATAATCTCAATTGAGGTATATAGCCTTAGTATAAGATGTCCTAGCAAGTGTTGTGACACCTTAGCGGCATCAGAAGTGAGTCTTGAACATGATTATTCAATGATTTGAATAGATAATTTGAGCTAAGAGTAAGAACTATTTTAAATGACTTAAAAGTTCTATGAACAAGCACTAATGTGTTATATGTGTCTTGAAACCAATGTTTGTGTACCTTAGGGGCACTAGAACAATGTCTTGAGCTTGAACATCCTAAGAATAGGATTATTGAGCATGTAATTATGAGATGTATAACTCATCTACTTAGCTTGAACTTGAAGTATAAGATAATTAAATCTTGTACATGACTTGAATATCCAAAGATTGAATAATAACTTGAGTATAAGATAATTAATTCTTGTACATGTCTTTAACATCCAAAGAATTGGATTGAGAACTTGAATATAAGATGATAAAATCTTGTACATGCCTTGAAACCAATACATGTGTATGGTAGTAATCTTGTAAGTGTTATAGAACACTAGAGGTATCAGATCAAGAGTCTTAGCTTGAACATCCAAAGAATTGGAGTGTGAAACTTGAATATAAAAGAAAGAACTCTTGTACTTGTCTTGAAACCAATAAATGTGTATGTGCAAATCTTACACATAAATACTTGATAGAATGTGGCTTATTGACTACTTGATAGAATGTGGCTTGTTGACTACTTGATACATTATATTAATAACCAAAGAGTTGGAATATAGAACTAGATAGAGAATGAACAATTCTAAAACATACTTGGAATCTAATACGTGTGTACTGAAAGTGCTATGAACAAGCACTAATGTGCTAGTACTTGGTTTTAGTCGTGCTATACTCAATGAAGTATATAAAGTATAAAGAAGATATCTTGTTCTTGAGATGAGTTCCTAAAGAAAGAGGGACTAGTGTAATATGAAGATAATTCATAAAACAATGATTATAGAACACCAATATGTGTTGGAAAATGTATTCGATTATTAATGATACATATACGCGAGGTATGATTATGACTAGGTACAATACGACCTATTCGACTACATGCTTAGAGTCTAGGATGTTGGGCTCTACTTGAAATTAAGGGTATCGTGATAGACACATTAATGTGTTAAAGATTATACGAATATGTACATGCAAATATGGCATATGACAAAGTGACATAAAATGACATACCCTACTACTTGGTTGGGGTCTGTTATTAATAGACTTTAATTTGCTTGATTGTGTTACGTGGACACATTATGTTCCATTGTTATACTGATTTGTATTCGCAATTATTGCGTACGTGTACTTGTATTGGTGAGCACATGATTACATGGTTCCTGAAGAGCTAGTCCACTACTTTTGGACTTAGTTCTATACTCTTGTAGTTCAAGTAAACATCTACTTGTGCATTCTTGTGTGAGTCCAGCTGGTCCTTGCTTGCTCGGAGATGTATAGGTTCACGCTTATCATGAGGCTGGGGCCAAAGTGATAATCGGGTGCCTATGTATCTGCGCTTGACCCCCTACTACAGGCCATAGTAAGGGAATAGCTTCCTTTATTAGAGAAATACGCCTAATAAAATATTAGGTTTTTCTTATGGTCTAGCTTGATCAAAGTCAACTTAAATAATAAAATGTTCTTCCTATTCTTGACTATAATAAAAGGGAGTTTTAAAAGGGATTTTGGAATGTAGGGAGATAACTCCTTGGCCAACTTCATTGGAATGAAGTGGGCTTTGGTGTCATGTCCCAAAATGGTTTTGGGGTGATTGCACGTTTGATAAAATCAAAGAGAATAAGGGGGATGAAGTAGAAAGGATGGAGGAAAATAGAGTTTTACCTACACTTCAAATGATCTTTCAACACTTCTTGGAGAATTGCCTTGAAATGTCTTGAAATTGTTTGTGTATAGTTTTCTTAGTCACAAAAAGTCCTCCGCTTCAAACGTGAATTAGAGGGGTTTATATAGTTGTAAAAGACATGTTTATGGTGCCAAAATGAGGTCACAAAGAAATCCTTCCCGGGTAAAATCATGTAAAATGAGCAAGGGAGGGATTCTTGGACAGAAATCTGTAACTGACGCCCAGAGGCGCGCGCCCCCTGCCTTGGTAGCGGGACGCGTGCGCTTCTGACCCCTACGGCCGGGCATTAGGTTGAGTGCGGAACCACCGTCAACCAAAACCCTTGAAATAGGTCTCCCCCTTGCTCTCACTTTGAGATATATGGCCTCATTGTGATTAGACCCAAATGGTGGGAGGTCCATATCGGCAATAGTGATGACATTGCAAAAATGGATGTGGCCTATCATAGCAGTAAGGTCCTCGGGAGTTGTATCGGGAGAGATTTATGTGTCATCCAGATTGCTGATGACAAGATCTCGATGTTTTTTTGAAGATGCAATGAGCTCCCAAATGGATATATTGGCTTGAGTCTTCTTGAGTTGAACTAGTAAAGGATCTTCGGGAGTGTCTCGAGCTTGCGATCTTTGAGAAGAGGTGCTTGGCACAGAAGTAGTGGGGTTACTTGCTATGACTCGTCCGGATCGAGTTAGCATGTTGACGTTCCCATCTTGCCTCTTTTTCCTATTCTCTAGTACTTCCCTCATTACCTCATCATAAGTCACAACGTAACAAGAATTGTCAAATTTATTCATAACATTGGATCCCTCATTCGCAATTGGAATTGAATGAGTGATCTCCTCAAACTCTCCTATCTCTATTACATTGACATCACCCTCGTTGGGAACTATGAATTATTTATTGTCGATGAGGTCTTGGATAACATTACGGAGGACGAAGCATTCCTCGGTGAGATGGCCACTATGTTTGTGGTAGTCACAATACTTGTGATGAGCATGGTTGGCTCGGATTTGGTTTGGCTTAAATCCTTGAAGGGGAGTGACATTCCCTTTGGCCTTGAGTGGTTCGAAGGCTTCGGTGATGGTCATGCCGTGAAGAGGAGTGTAGACACGATCATTTTGAAACTTCTTGCCTTGTGGTGGAGGAACCCTTTTGTAATTCCCCTTGTCAGTAGTGACGGCATTGACTGAAGCCTCTTTTGTTGAGTTAGAGGCGGCCTTGTATCGGAAGCTAGGAGCACTTTTCTTGATCTTGTTGAGCAAGTCATCCATTCGGACCCCCGCCTCATACATTTGAGAGAAATCTGCATAGCAAGCCCCACTTAGGTGGGTGCAGAGATCAATCTTTAGACATTTGAGAAAGATGTCCATTTGCCCTTTGGTGTTGGGCCTTTTGACAATTTCGGCAAGCTTATCATTCCACCTTCTCGTGAAGTCAATAAAGGACTCATTGTCCCTTTGGGTGGTGTTCTCGAGCTCTTTCTTGGTCGGGCGGTTAGTGGTGTTGCCTTGGTATTGAATTTTGAAGGCGAGCATGGCGGCATCCCAAACAAGGCGGATTGTGAGCGGGAGAGTAGCATACCAATATTTTGCCGCCCCCTCGAGAGTAAGAGGGAAGCTGTAAAGCCCGTCCTAATTTCTGTTAAATTCTTAACTTGCATATTTATATGCTATTTTATTTGAGTTAATTATTTAACTAATTGAGCAAGTTTAAGTCCTAATTGTTTAAGTTGAAACAATAGGGTCATTTGTGAAAATTAAAGTTTAGGGGTTTAAATGCTCAAATTGAAACTTGAAGGGCCTTTTTGCTCAAAGTAAAACTTGGAGGGCCTAGGTGCAATTCTTGAAAGTTTATAAGGATAAAACTTGTGTTTGCCTTCTTCCTCCGATCACTTTCCCCATTTCTCTCGTTCTTTCTCTCTGTTTCAAAAAAGAAAGTTAGGGTTTACCCTATTCTCGACCCCTCTTGCTTAATTATGCCTCTGTTCGAAAATCCGACTTCGTATAAATGATCAGGGCGGTGAGTAGAGCATTTCCTGCCGAACAGAAATTAGTTTGGGTGAATTTGATTACGGACTAGGTAAGTCACTAGCTCCCCCTTGCTTGTAATAACATGCCTATGTGTTATTCTTGATACTTGTACTTGTTAATTTTGTGATTTGAATGAATTTGGTGATACTTGTAAAATTGGAACGAAGAGAGTATTAGTATGAATTACAAAGCATGAAATTGACTTGAAATACATGTTTAGGCATGTTAAAATGTTCCTCGTGAGTGTTAGAAAATTTATACTCCTACTCATGAGACGGTGAAATATTTAAATGGAATAAAAGAAAATTATCCTATTATTTGTGGGACGGTAAAAGAAATGTTTTGAACTTGTTTGTATGTCCTGGGTGTGCTAAGTACTCCTAGGTAGTGTATAAGTATTAGTAAAAGTATACTCCTACGCTTGGAACGGAGAATTATTCAACCTGGAAAAGAAATGAGCATTGGCTGGAAATGTGCAGTGTGCGACCGCACAAAATTTATTAGGTGACCGCCCATCTTTCTGAAATGTTTTTCAAAGGATTCACTTTCTAGTGTGCGGCCGTCCGGTCCATTTTGAGCGCCCGCCCGGGTGCCCTGAAAAATAAAAAGCTTGCTTAAAGCTTGTATAAGTTGGAAATAATCCCAATTGAGGTATATAGCCTTAGTATAAGATGTCCTAGCAAGTGTTGTGACACCTTAGCGGCATCAGAAGTGAGTCTTGAACATGATTATTCAATGATTTGAATAGAGAATTTGAGTCTAAGAGTAAGAACTCTTTTAAATGTATTAAAAGTGCTAAGAACAAGCACTAATGTGTTATATGTGTCTTGAAACCAATGTTTGTGTACCTTAGGGGCACTAGAACAATGTCTTGAGCTTGAACATCCTAAGAATAGGATTATGAACATGTAAACTTAGCTTGAACTTGAAGTATAAGACAATTAAATCTTGTACATGACTTGAATATCCAAAGATTGGAATAATAACTTGAGTATAAGATAATTAATTCTTGTACATGTCTTTAACATCCAAAGAATTGGATTGAGAACTTGAATATAAGATGATAAAATCTTGTACATGCCTTGAAACCAATACATGTGTATGGTAGTAATCTTGTACGTGTTATAGAACACTAGAGGTATCAGAGCAAGAGTCTTAGCTTGAACATCCAAAGAATTGGAGTGTGAACTTGAATATAAAAGAAAGAACTTTTGTACTTGTCTTGAAACCAATAAATGTGTATGTACAAATCTTGCACATAACTACTTGATTGAATATGGCTTGTTGACTGCTTGATAGAATGTGGCTTGTTGACTACTTGATACATGATATGAATAACCAAAGAGTTGGAATATAGAACTAGATAGAGAATGAACAATTCTAAAACATACTTGAATCTAATACGTGTGTACTGAAAGTGCTATGAACAAGCACTAATGTGCTAGTACTTGGTTTTAGTCGTGCATATACTCAATGAGGTATATAAAGTATAAAGAAGATATCTTGTTCATGAGATGAGTTCCTAAAGAAAGAGGGACTTGTGTAATATGAAGATAATTCATAAAACAATGATTATAGAACACAATATGTGTTGGAAAATGTATTCGATTATTAACGATACATATACGCGAGGTATGATTATGACTAGGTACAATACGACCTATTCGACTACATGCTTAGAGTCTAGGATGTTGGGCTCTACTTGAAATTAAGGGTATCGTGATAGACACATTAATGTGTTAAAGATTATACGAATATGTACATGCAAATATGGCATATGACAAAGTGACATAAAATGACATACCCTACTACTTGGTTGGGGTCTGTTATTAATAGACTTTAATTTGGCTTGATTGTGTTACGTGGACACATTATGTTCCATTGTTATACTGATTTGTATTCGCAATTATTGCGTACGTGTACTTGTATTTGGTGAGCACATGATTACATGGTTCCTGAAGAGCTAGTCCACTACTTTTGGACTTAGTTCTATACTCTTGTAGTTCAAGTAAACATCTACTTGTGCATTCTTGTGTGAGTCCAGCTGGTCCTTGCTTGCTCAGAGATGTATATGTTCACGCTTATCATGAGGCTGGGGCCAAAGTGATAATCGGGTGCCTATGTATCTGCGCTTGACCCCTTACTACAGGCCATAGTAAGGGAATAGCTTCCTTTATTAGAGAAATACGCCTCATAAAAGTGAATGTTAAACTCGTGAACATCTCGTGAATCTTGTTCTTGTTAGTGACACTGGTTACCGGGTCCTCTTGTGTACTGCCCAGCAGCAACTTGATTGATCGTGATTTGTCAACTGCAATAAGCAACGACAACAATGGTTTACTTGGGAGGAATAAGGTTGGAATATCCTTTGTAACGTGTTAGTTTATTCTTATGTGCTAGTTACTTGATGAGTTGGCTTAACCTCTCATATACTTGTTACTTGATGACATCTTGAGCATGATTACTTGATAATCTTCTTGATTTGCATGATTACATGACAACATGCTATGTACTTGTATCTAGTAACTTACTGAGATTTATCTCACCCCGTTCCTTGTTTATTTGTCTCCCCCCCACCCCAGTAAAGCAAGTGGTAATACGTTGTGAGGCTCGACTTAGCAGGGGCCTACTTGGCAGGTTGTTCTTGTTAGGGATTGTTATCCTTTCCAGTTTTGGTGAGGACGATTTGGTATCAGTTGTTTAGACTCAGTATATTAGGTAGACTTATATAGTTCTTGTAATGCCAGCTTATGTGCTAGGCATGTTTTCCGCTGTGTATAACCACATTTGGTTTAAATTTCTTGGTACAGAACTCGTTGTGAGCTATCTTAGCTCGTTCCTCTTGAGTATATTTATGATGTCAGTTTGATATAAGCAGATGTCATTCGGTTTCTCGTTTCTTGTTAGTCACGCGCACCAGGTTCGAGGTTCTATTAGGGAATCCCGAGACTTGGGGGCGTGTCAGAAGCATTGTGCCATTACTTTGGGAGAGACCTTCTTCGGAACCATAGCCCATATATAAGTCTCGATGTGTGCCATGGGACAAGAGTTGCCCTTAAATTTGCTGATGTCGGGCATCTTGAACTTGTCGGGGAGAGCGACCATTGTGCTCATGAGAATGGATGACTGATAAAGGCTTGTGTCGGAGCCTTTCCCCTTGTTGAGACCGTTGAAGCGTTGGTCGACGTAGGACATGATTGAGTCAACCATCTTGTGATGTTTATTGTCGGTGCTCGGTTCCCCCATTTTCTTGGTACGGGCACTAACATAAGGGCTCTCAAACAAACCTTTGGTCCACTCGGACTCTTTATTGTTCTCTTTGTCTTTACCACTTGAAAGCTTGGAGAGCTTAGCTTACATTTGGTCCATTTCGGCCTCATGAGCCTCCCTTTGGTTGTCAAGATGGGATTGCCAAATGTCATCTTTGTTTTGAGCCTCCTTGTTGAGAGTGGAGACTTGCTCTTAGAGAAGTTAGACCATAGCTGAGAGTTGCTCAAGAGACATGGTGTTGTCGGTGTTGGAGCCGCCGGCCAATGACGCTGTCGGAGCTGCTGGAGTGATCAATTCACGAACTAGCCGATTTGCTGAATCCCGGTAGATGCGGTAAGTACCAATTGGACCTACATTGCAGAAGAGGCCTTTGTCAGTCTTGAGTAACACTTTCGGTCCATGAAAAGGCTTAGAACACACAATGGGCACACTACTCAAAACCACATAAAGAAAAGACTCTTTTTTTATATATAACTCAGAGGGACGGCGTCCTTTTTAGGTTTTCTAAGAAAATAGTGGAATCGTCACACTAGTATATAGATCTTCTCACGGTCCCATATACTCATCGGATACCACCACGCTTGTGATTCCGACATGTGTCGGGATTAAACTAAATTAATGTAGTAAAGCATACATGCGGTGACGGATTTTTATTTTCGTCCATAATAACCACTTTGGGACGGCTTTTTATTTTGTCCATGATAACCACTTGTTCCTCTTGGAAACAACATGTATGATTTGAAGACATTAGTTTAGGGAAATCTCGGCACATGAAAACCGACTTAGTCATGGAGTGTCAGACCTTAACTAGAATTGTGTTGGCTTGTGCTCGGCTAATGAGAGGCTTAAGGTTACCCCCGGCATGTAGTCATGAACTACGCCACGGGCTGAGGTTTACTGCTTCAAAAGAGTCAAGGTCGGGTGGAGCTTGAAACTCTCTAGGACGGGCCTCGACGGGTTTGGGGTTATGAACTTGTGCGACTCGATAGTGAGCAATTGATAAGAATTTGTGCACGTAGTGTGAGGTCCAACATGTGAGAAAACTTTTTTTTTTTTGAAAGAAAAGAAAAGCAAATAAGCACATAATTTACAACTCTCGAATCACCCGTGTGACCGATAAAACAAAACACGAAAGTAAAACAGTCCAAATCAGGCCTTGATGCAGGCTACTGTGCCCACACCCCAATCATTCTGCTATGTTCTGAAATTGTCCCTGTTCTGGAAAACCAAACAGAAGCGCGCGTGTAAGTACCCCAATCTGAAACCAACCTATCTTAGAGGTAGCCTTAGCACCGTTTCAGGGATAAGCTAATAGGCCAGGACCTCCCTAGGATAAGCTATAAATTCCAGGACTACTCTGGTTTAAAATTGGAAAAATCCAGAAGCTCGCCAGGCTGAGCCGTATGGATGCTTTGGGGACTAGAGGGGCCTAGCCGTACGGCTGGTTTGGGCACCCTCATTCCTTATAAATAGAACCCCTTGCTGATCATTTCAGGGGGGAGAAATACACATTAAGAAGGTCACTCTGCTGGAATTACCACAGAGTAAGAGTGAGAGTGATCACAAACCAAAAAAGGAGAGAAGAAAGGAAGATTGGCCATAACCATCATAGGTAAAGCCACCTCCCCCCTCCTTTCTCTTCATCTTACTCCTATTTTCTTTCTTATATCTTGGTTATACGTGTATTTACTCTTCATTCATGCAAAGACTTGTCCATTTCAAGCACCTTTTATTTCTTGCAAGACTTGTCCATTATCAAGCACTATATACCTATTATTACATTACTATCTTGTCCAAGCTATGAGAAGTTCAAAGGTGCCCTCCATACCTTGTATGGAAGAGGTTCTAAACCTAGACACTCATAGACTTGTTGATTGTCATTTACATTCCTTATTCATTTAAATGTTATGCTTGTTTGGCCATGATAATCATGAGGGTGATGAAACCTTAGTGTTCATCATTTTCCTCTTTGGTTTAGCCTCAAAATCCCACTTTTGGGTCATAAAGATTCAATCTTTATGTGTTATTTTGACTCTTGGAAGGATTTTAAGTCATAAAATGTCATCTTGGTGATAAAGTTCCAATCTTTATTCACCAAATGACCAATTTTGGTCCAAAGGGGACATTCATCAACTTTCTTGATTTTCTCCTATGATCTCATGATCACACCCAAATACTTGTTTTGGGGGACATAGTGATGATCATCTAGCATAGGAATGATGTTATAAAACTTGTAAAATGATTTCTTGCAAACTGGGATCAAAAACAGTTTGTCCAGCTTCAGACAGGATGCCCTGTTTCTGTTCTGAACTGGACTGTTCTTGAGCAAACTGTAAAAACCCCAGAATTACCTCCTCCAGCCGTACGGCTACTTTAGGTAGGAGGGAAAAATTGCCTTTTTTGCCCTCTGACCTTTATCTTATCACTCAAGGCCCCCTTTTCAGCCTAGTTTTCTCAAATAAAATCAATGACAGAATTTTTTTCCGTTAAACACACACACACACATATGCACATTTTAACTAACTTAGGGAGACTCGGCTTTGTCCGAGGCAACTTGAGAGGACGTAAAAACTCCTCCCAAGTTGTAACCTGACCTCCGAACCTTTGAACTCAAACCTTTGTCATTTTGTTGGGTTTAAAATTAACAAAATGTGGCGACTCCGTTAAATTTGACCGGTTCCCGTGTTTGGCGTTTCGCCCCATACACCATCGCGTTTTCGCGCGCGGGGCGGGATCCTTACAGTGGCGACTCCGCTGGGGAATAGAGTGCTTTCGGAATTCTTTCTAGAAGGTCCGGGGGCATTCTTGTGTGGGTCAAACTCCCGTTCCCATTAGTTGACTTCTTGCATATTTGTGTGTGTTTGATGTTTCTGTTTGAACTGTTTTGAGTACATACGTTCTGGAAATACAATAAACTGGGGCTTGATGATCAGAAGTTGGAGAAACTGAGAAAAATCTTCACCCTCTTGCTTTAGCCATACGGCTACTTTGGGTAGGGGCCAGAATGTTGCCAATTAACAGTTTGGTGCAGGGCTGCAACATTCTGGGTGCCCCTCTGCTTCTACTTGTCCAGGTTCCAAATTTACAGTCTTACTTGTGCACATTACCTTCATTCTTTTGGCCAAAACTTGGTTTTAAAAGGTAATAAACTTGGTTGTGCATGATCTTTTGTCAATAAAATGGTTTCCAAAACCTCGTCGTGCATAATCCCTTTTGTAAGGGTTTTCTTGAGTCTTCTCGTTGTGCACAAATTGCTTTGTACAAAAGGGTTTCAATGTAAAATATTTCTTTTGCAAAAGTTTGATTCAAAATTCTTTGTTGTGCACAATTTGGTACATGTACAAGTTTTGGTCTTTGTTTGCTTATATTCCTTGATTTGTTGTGTATAGATTGCTCAATCCATGCTTGTTCATACTTGTTCATATCTTGCTTATGCCATGCTCATGCTATCGAAAAACGAATTGAAAATCTCTCTTTTTACTCAAGAAAGGAGCATAGAATGACTTCACATCACGCGCACTTGACCGTGCACGTTCCAAATACCCTTTAAACCTGGGGTGGATGCCACGATGCAGCTCGTTGGGCGCTCTTGTTCCCTTCGATGCGCGCACGGGTCCATCCCACCTTCCCTTCCGAACCGAGTCAACCACACTTGTCCGTGACACACAAATACCGTGACTATGGTTGGTTTTTGGTCTAGTTCATGTTACCACATCCTTGATACGTGCTCAAACCTAATTGTGGCCAAATTAATGCCCGAGTTGTGACTCCTTGATGTAATGCAAGCGTGGCCTAACCAGCCTCCAACTCGTGTGTTAGTGACGACCGCAATTAGCAAGGGCCATGTACTAAGGATAGGGTGACACCGTGTCTTCGAGCCCTAATGAACGAGTCATTTTAATCATCCTTAAGCCCATGGTCAAGGATCGAGACGCCTCATTCAAAATGAGGTCATGTCAGAATGTCGGTGGGCCTTCGGTGTAGCCTTCGGGGAAATGTCTCGATTCCGACTGGGGCTCAACCATGATTAGGATGACCCGCATATTGGGAACCTTACGATGCACTAGACCCTAGGTTCACTTCTTTTGATCGGTGGAAGCCGCGTGCCCTATAGGACCCTCGCCCGGGATAGTCCGTCCTTGGGAGCGTGCAATACAGGTGAAAAACGAGGGGTCTATAGGTGTAGTGATGACCTCCACTGATCCAGGATTTAGAATAGTTGCGAAAAAGGAGAGAGATCTTTTCCAACCAGTTAGGAATAAATCTGTTTTAAATAAACGTGAACATAATTAATCAATAAAAATAAACTTTCATGTTGCATGAGCCTAAAGCCTGTCTTCCCCTAAACACCGACCCGAGTCCATACCTGAGTCTGAAATAAACCTCCTTCTCCGCAGCGCATAAAAAGTGGGTCAGAGTTCCGGGTCATCGCCTGATTAGTGCCGAGTCGGAAAGTTCATCGACAGCTTCATTGAGGTTTTTCCAAATGACTAGTCCGGTAGGAAGTAGTAGTGGGGGTGACAATGCCACAGATCCGAACGGTCTTAGCAGGGAAGAGTTGGTACAGGCTTTAGAGGCCGCCAGGGCCCGGGAAGAGAATGACAGAAAACGCCTCGAGGATATGCAGAACAGGGTTACGGAGATCATGAGACAGCAAGGGGTAGCCATTGTTTTTGAAAATGACGGAGGCTTTGTGGAAATCACTGACGAAGAAGGAATTGAGAATGTGCCGCCTCAAGGGTACAGTCGGGTCCCGCCCCCTCAAACTTACCCAAATGTGGGGACCTCACATCCCACATCCCAAACCGCCACTCATCAAAATGTGCCCATCACTCATGTTCCCCTTGTCCCACCGGGTGTCGCTTCCATGTACCCACCGGGGTTCAATCTATGTGACATGGTCCCAAACAGTCAAGCACCCTTGGCCCCATTTACTGCCAGCTTGCCGCCTCCGGCCCTGCCAACCATCTCTAAAGAAGTGCCTTACCCACTCTACTACCCGATGGCCCAAACATCCAAAACTACCCCACCATATATCCCAACAAGCATCCTGGCACCAGGGTATGTCTACACCCACATGCCACCTACAAATCCTCCTCCGATAGTTCCCTCCACCACTTCACCTCCCAACGCAGTGCCATTGACAACTCAAATCATGGGATCCGTCAACTCCAACCCCCATGTGGACCCTCAAGTGGGATGGATAGTCGAGAAGCTGAAACAAATGGAGGAAAGGTTCGAGGGAATAAACGAGAAGAAGTTCACCTCGGGAGTCACGGACCCCGATAAGGTCGTCCCCCTCCCTCATCGATTCAAAATGCCGGAAATTGACAAATTTGACAGGACCACCTGTCCCCAGACTCACCTCAACGCCTACACCTTGGCAATGAGGGCGAAGGGTTGCACCGTGCAGCAAATGGCTGATCACTTTCAGTTGTCCTTAAGGGGAAATGCACTCAAATGGTTCTTCAACTTAAAGGATGAGTCTCGAACCACATGGGACCGGATTAAGGAAGCATTCCTCACCAAGTACCGTTCTAACTTGGAGTGGGAAACCAATCGCACCGATTTGCAAAGCACACTGCAAAAGACCGAAGAGCCAATCAGTGAGTTTTACAAAAGATGGAACTACAAATTGGGAGAAATTTTCAATCCTCCCACTGAGGATGAACAGTTGGATATATTTCAGTCATGCTTGAAACCCCAACTGCGAGCTTTGATCAGCCATCACTTCTACCCCAATCTCCGAGCCATGGTAACCGCAGGATCTAAATTTGAGAAGGCTCTCAATGAGCAGTCTCCGGCCCAAAATAGCGGAAACTCCTATAGGTACCGCCCTCCGACCACCGGTAAAGGGAAAGAAACCCTGGGAACGGTTAACAGCATCCAAGAAGGAAGCTTAAGGCAAGCCTCTCAAAAGGGTGGGACTGCAGAAAGGCGTCAGTATGTAAGGTTTGAAGATTTCGGAATGCCTATAAGTAAGGTGTTCGAAGGGTTAGTCAAGCAAGGCCTTGTAAAACCTTTGGTCAACTATCAGCCAAGGAATCCCGAGAAACCCTTTGACCAAAATAAAAGATGCGCCTTCCACAATTATCATGGCCACAATACCGATGATTG
Source organism: Campanula takesimana (assembly GCA_026119855.1). NCBI lineage: Eukaryota > Viridiplantae > Streptophyta > Magnoliopsida > Asterales > Campanulaceae > Campanula > Campanula takesimana. The sequence goes on along the minus strand of JAOWBW010000027.1, from coordinate 737,597 downwards.
CTCCGTGATAAAACGCATCATCCTCGACCTCATTGACAAAGGAAAACTTGAACACCCCCGTGGCCCGAGCGTGATTAATAACCCTTTCCCCAACAACCAAGGCATTAATATGATTGAGTTCGAGGAGCCTACACCTGTGAACCTTTTGGAATTCAATGTCCGAATGGCTCAGATTGGGGAAGAATGGAAGGAAGCCTTATGGGCATGTGTGCAAGAGGGAGATATGAGATGCCCATCCGACTTTATGATCGCCAATGTGATGAGTGCAAGGGTACCCCACCAAAATGCCGATGAATTGGTCGTAATAACACTCACCGAACATGATTTAACGTTTGAACAATGTATGGAGGAGATGGAAAAGTCCATTAAGAGTACGTTGGACAGCGAAAAATCCAAGGCTCGAATGGGGATAGCCTTTCCCATGATGATTGCTTCCATATCATTGAGGCATGTAGTTCATCTACGGGCAAGAGGACAATTAAACGAAACGGGTCCGAGGTAGCAAAGATCCCAGAAATGATTGACTATCTCACCCAAATAAAAGAAGCCGTTCGTTCTCTACCCCACAAGGAGCTCCGAATCCTATGTGAAAGTGATGATGATGAAGTATCCTCAAATATGGCTCCTTGTGTTTTCTCCTCGAAATTGGAAAAGAGGAATTTCCAGCCTTGGATGATTTCTTAGCTTTGCCACCACTATCTCGGCCACCGCCACTGTTTGACGGATCAGCGTTCCCAGATAATTATTGTTGCATGCTCACCCTGGAAAAGCTCCGTGAAACTGTGGGAGCCAGGAAGAGCCTGAACCACCACCCTATCTCCCTACGAGAAATTTGTGGGTCAACATCCACCCCAAAACGAATGGTCACGGTAAATGAGTTAAGGAGGGAGGCATGCCCGTATGGTACCCGAAACCCTCCGCCTATCGGAGATGAGATGATAAAAGTCGATGACCCCTTGGAAGTGAGTGTATTAACTCGATCAGGGCAAGTGCACACGGAGAACCCTAAAAAACCTCCACCACCGGAACACCGAGCGCCTCCCCTTCTTCTTGACGAGGCGAAACCCCCAGGTCCCGGAGAAGAGGATCTCATCTTAGCCCAACTTAAGAGGACACAAGCTAACATATCTTTGTGGTCCCTCCTTACTTCCTCCTACCCTCATAAGCTCAAGTTGGAGGAATGCTTGGCCCACACTATGGTACCCACTACAGCTACCCCCGAGGAAGCCGTACAAATGATCGGAAGTGTTCAGTATGGAAATATCATCACATTCACATATTTGGATTTGCCGAAGTTTGGGGCTAGCCATAACGAGGTCCTTTACATCACGATACAATTGGACGATCGCCGCCTCCCTCGGGTTCTGGTCGATAACGGCTCCGCCATGAATGTGCTCCTCGCCAAGATGATGGACCTACTTGGCCTTGAGATCACCGACCTAAAGCCTTCTGTGATCACTGTCAAGGCTTATGATTCCGCGGCCCGCTCAGTCTTAGGGGTGGCCACTTTTAACCTTTGGTTTGGGAAACAAATGATGTCGACCGGCTTCCAAGTGCTCGACATCCCCATATCCTTCACTGCCTTATTGGGATGCCCGTGGCTCCACAAAGTCAACGGGGTCGCCTCCACTCTCCATCAATGTGTAAAATACGTGCAAGGGGTAACTTGACAACTATTTATAGGGACAGTGTGACCACAGAAGGAACCAACACCAATGGGATTCCTGTGTTAGAAATTAAGCATGAGGGAAGCGGCATGGCTTTGACTGGCTTCACAGAAGTACCACCCAAAACCCACATTTGTTGTGTAGATCTCACGCTCACCAAGGATAAGATTCCTCCTGCGATGAGAATGATGCGTCTGATGCGCTACCTCCCGGGGCTCGGACTAGGAAGGGAGCTCCAAGGGACTGACAAGATCATTAAGATCAAAGAGAAAAACACGCTTCATGGCTTGGGATACAAACCCACCCCCAGAGACCTCAGGATGGATAAGGAAGTGGCTCGGAAGAAAAGCCAAGCCAGGTCTCAAGGGACTCCGTTTAAAACCCCCAACCTTCGTCCTTATACCTTTGTATTAGCCGTTACTTTGTGAAGGGGGGAGTTCAAGTCGAACCCCAGAGCCAAGAGAGCCGATGATGACCAATTGGGATAAGTTGCAAGAGGATCTCAAAAGGTTCCAAGGGGTGGTGACAAACCCCGTGAGGAGGGTATTTCTGGATACGCCCAAGATAAAAGATCCTACTGATACTACTATCAGCCACAAATACACCTTCAAGAGGGTGCCCGAAATGGTAAAAGAGTTTGAAACCTTGTCTGTGACGGGAGCTAGCAAGGAAAGGGTATCCGTCTGGGGACAAAATGGCGAATACAGGTTTGAGGAGGAAGTTCCTAGGGGCGCCGCCAAGGATGCTATGGGCAATGAGTGGAACGGTGTGGTAATGCAAAGAATGTTCGGAGAAGACTTCGTTGTACCTGACCTAATTGACTTCGAAAAGGAAATGATTGCCGTGATTGAAGATGGACCTCTTATGACCTTTGACCCACACACTCTTGCAAAGCCAACGGACATGCCTCTGAAGTGTTCAGTATGGAAATATCATCACATTCACATATTTGGATTTGCCGAAGTTTGGGGCTAGCCATAACGAGGCCCTTTACATCACGATACAATTGGACGATCGCCGCCTCCCTCTGGTTTTGGTCGATAACGGCTCCGCCATGAATGTCCTCCTCGCCAAGATGATGGACCTACTTGGCCTTGAGACCACCGACCTAAAGCCTCCTGTGATCACTGTCAAGGCTTATGATTCCACGGCCCGCTCAGTCTTAGGGGTCGCCACTTTTAACCTTTGGTTTGGGAAACAAATGATGTCGACCGACTTCCAAGTGCTCGACATCCCCATATCCTTCACTGCCTTATTGGGACGCCCGTGGCTCCACAAAGTCAACGGGGTCGCCTCCACTCTCCATCAATGTGTAAAATACGTGCAAGGGGGTAACTTGACAACTATTTATAGGGACAGTGTGACCACAGAAGGAACCAACACCAATGGGATTCCTATGTTAGAAATTAAGCATGAGGGAAGCGGCATGGCTTTAACTGGCTTCACAGAAGTACCACCCAAAACCCATATTTGTTGTGTAGATCTCACGCTCACTAAGGATAAGATTCCTCCTGCGATGAGAATGATGCGTCTGATGCGCTACCTCCCGGGGCTCGGACTAGGAAGGGAGCTCCAAGGGACTCACAAGATCGTTAAGATCAAAGAGCAAAACACGCTTCATGGCTTGGGATACAAATCCACCCCCAGAGACCTCAGGATGGATAAGGAAGTGGCTCGGAAGAAAAGCCAAGCCAGGTCTCAAGGGACTCCGTTTAAAACCCCCAACCTTCGTCCTTATACCTTTTATATGAGCCGTTACATTGTGAAGGGGGGAGTTCAAGTCGAACCCCCAGAGCCAAGAGAGCCGATGATGACCAATTGGGATAAGTTGCAAGTGTTGGGTTTCGATCAAACATGCGCAGCGGAATTTAGCATTTAAAATTTTGAAACCCAAAGCCATGGATCCGTTCATATGATTAAATCAAATACAACATAAGAATAAAGGAATAAACTAACCCTTGATGGCTATCAAATTCTCTTGGTCTTTGGTGGAGGTTTGAAGACTTGATCACGATCACAAAGCTTAAACACGAACTTTGAAGATGATGATTTTCACCCTCTAGCGGTATCCACACTTCGAATGAATATCAAAGGAACTTCTTTGATCTTGGTTGCTAGACCAAATTGTGAAACACTTTTCCACAATCAAAACAACTATATGGAATTTATTTTGTGTATTATTTTGTTCTTCAACCAAGAATGTCTTAGAACAAAATAAACCCTCTCTCAAACTCTTTGAGACTCACAAAATCATTAGCTTAGAGTGCTGGCCGAATTTGGTCTTTTATACACAAGTATGACCTATTCCAAATAGGAAACTTGTGTCAAAATCCGTCAAAAATTCGTTTCCTAATCAAATTAGGAATCTGCCACCCGACAGTACTGTGCGGCCGCCCAAAAACCTTTGTGCGGTCGCACAACTATCTGAAACAAAACTGGTACAAAACTGAGATAAGTGTGCGGCCGCCCAGTCCATACTGTGCGGTCGCCCTCTTCCCCAGAATGTCCAGAATTTCCAAAATTCCAATGTAGTCCTTTTAAAAATTCGTTCTATTGTGTGTGACCCTCTAGGATTATACTAAGTTGGCAATGGGTTCAAACATGAAACCATAAGATATGATTAGGTTCTAGCAAACCATCATACCTACCCAAATAGTATAACTTAGATACAAGTTCGCATTCCTTTAGAATATGTCATAATCCTTTTGTCCACGATATCATTGAACACAAGTCATGGTCAAAGAGTCAACTTGTTTTGTTCAATACTTTCTCGATTCCGAATATGTTGATAATCCAAGTGACATTGATCCAATCAATTCATTTGAGTCCGGCCGAACATTTCATCAACATCATTCCTACGAGAGGCCCAAGCTTGACATCTCTCCGAGGAGGGACAAATCCATTTAGCTTATTATTCTTCCCTACGTGAATCCGATCATGCCAATCATACCCTTTATAACTACCCGGTTAAAGGTAGCGTTTGAATATGTCAAACATAATCTTCATCAAGTGGAAGACTATAATAACTTCATGTCTAAGGATTCAAATGACATAACTAATATGATATATATGTACGACATAGACCATGACATAAATCTCATAGAGCGGGTCATGTCCAGTACCTTGTTCCAAACAAGTACCCATAAATCTAACATGATCATCCTATGATCATTTAGCCTTTATACTAGTGCTTAACAAGTACTAGGGACGGAGATTATTATAAGTAAACATGAACAACAATAATAATCAAAACATCTCTTTATTGATATGAAATAAATGATAACAATTACAACGTTTATTAAATGTGCCTAGGGCACCACTACCAACAATCTCCCACTTGCCCTAGGCCTAATATCCCATGTATCTAATACCCATGGACCTAATATGACCATCATGTTTAGCTTGTGGAAGTCCCTTTGTTAGCGGGTCCGCAACATTGTCATCAGTAGGTACTCTGCATATATTTACGTCTCCCCTATCAACGATCTCTCGAATGATATGAAAATGCCTAAGTATGTGTTTGGATTTCTGATGTGCTCTTGGTTCCTTTGCTTGAGCAATAGCACCATTATTATCGCAATAAAGGTCTATTGGATTAGCAATACTAGGAACCACTTCAAGTTCTGTTATGAACTTCTTAATCCAAACAGCTTCCTTTGCAGCATCCGATGCAGCAATATACTCAGCTTCTGTTGTAGAATCAGCGGTTGTACTCTGCTTGGAACTCTTCCAGCTTACAGCTCCACCATTTAACATAAACACAAAACCCGATTGCGATCGGCTATCATCTTTATCGGTTTGGAAGCTTGCATCCGTGTAAGCATTTACAACGAGATCATCTTCCATTCCTCCATAGACCAAAAACGAGTCTTTAGTTCTTCTTAAGTACTTAAGAATCGCTTTTGCAGCTATCCAGTGATTTTCGCCAGGGTCGGATTGGTATCTACTTGTCATGCTCAAAGCATAAGACACATCCGGCCTAGTACAAATCATGGCATACATGATGGACCCAATTGCCGAAGCATATGGAACATCATTCATTTTCTCACGCTCATCTTTTGTCTTAGGACATTGAGTCTTGCTTAGAGAAACTCCATGTAACACGGGCAAGGTGCCTCTCTTAGAATTTTCCATACGGAATCTTCTAATGACCTTGTCAATGTATGTACTTTGGCTTAAACCAAGTAGCCTCCTTGATCTATATCTATAGATCTTAATGCTAAGAATATATGCGGCTTTACCCATATCTTTCATTGCGAAGCACTTTCCTAACCAAGTCTTCACAGACTGAAGTGTAGGAATGTCGTTTCTAATGAGCAATATGTCATCCACATATAAAACAAGGAAAAGCACTATGCTCCCACTAATGTTCTTGTATACACAAGGCTCATCTTCGTTCTTGATGAAACCAAACTCTTTGACCGATTCATCAAAACGGATATTCCAACTCCTAGAAGCTTGCTTCAATCCATAGATGGATCTCTGCAATTTGCATACCTTAGAATTTTGTTCAAAACCTTTTGGTTGTGTCATATACACATCCTCTTGTAGTTTTCCATTCAGGAAAGCGGTTTTGACGTGTAGCGACCCCAAAACCCGTCCCTATTTATTTTATACTTTTGGGGATTTTTATTTGACTTATATGTGCATTTTATGTGTTGCATTATATTTTATGATTTTCATATCATACTTGATTATTTGTGTTATTTACTTAGTTAGTAAAAATAATGATTAAAGGAGTTAAATGATTTAAGTTGAAACTTTAGGGTCCTAGTTGAAATTATAAGTTAAGGGGCTTAAGTGTTAACTTTGAAAGTTGGGTGACCAAGTTGTAAAAATGGGTAAGATATTTAAGAAACTTTCCTTCTTTCTTTCCTTCACTGTGTATTTCATTTGTTCTGCAACTCTCTACGTCTCAGTTAGGGTTAGGAGAAAAAGGTAAGTTCGACCCATTTCGATTTAATTCTTTTTATTTACTTACCCGTTTTAAAAACTAATTATATAAAAATGATCAGGGCATCGAGTAGGTCATTTCTAGCCGAACAAAACTTATTTCAGCGACACTTTTTCCGGAACTAGGTAAGTTACTAATTCCCCTTTAAATGTTAAAATAGTCATATATGCTATATATGATACTCCTACTTGTTAATTTTGTGATTTGGGTAATATTTGCTATATTTGTAATTTTGGGACAAAAGGAGTATATGATTTTGGTTGTAGCTGAGTATGGGAAATGGTTTAGAAGCATGTTGTAATCTAATGGAAGTTGTTAATGAGAGTTGCTAATGTTGTGTATTAAATTGTGCAGAGTATATGTTATGCTTGTGAAACAAAAGGAGTAAACTTTGGTTAAGTTTTTAGGCCTGCCGGGTGATGTGGGCGGCCGCCAAAAAATGGGTGTGCGGCCGCACATCTATCTGAAGGATTTTCTTCTTGGGACAGAGTATTTTGGGCGGCCGCACAGCCCTGTTTGGGCGACCGCCCAGTTGTCTGGAAAAGTTTAGAGTTTTCAACTAAGAGTTTAGAGATCAACCTTGGTCTAGTTTTTGGATAGTGTCCTAAAGTACTTAGATGATTATTGTGGAATGTTAGTAATGGATTAAATGTCCTTTTTATGGACTCTTTATAAGGATTCTTTGTGTGCATCTTGTGATGTATTTGGCTTAGTTCCTTCTTGGATTAAATGCCCCGAGTTTTGTTTAGCAAGTATTCATTACTGTGCTTTTGTAAAGGTCCAGCTGGTCATGTTGTGGAGTCAGCCAATGGAAGAATTATAGTGGTACAGGTAAGTCCACTATAAGGTTTTCCATTGGAGCTTGTGAGTCAGGTGGTGGGAGAATTATAGTGGCACACAAGCCAAGTTCACTATAAGATGTCCACTGTGCCTTCTAGTTTCCCCAGTCCAGATTGGCCTTGGATGGGATGAATTGCTCCCTTTGGTGAGTATTTGGGTTATGACTTTGTGTCATATTTCCCTCTCTGGTTACTTGGTTTTATTGATTATGGTTTGGTTTTCGGGATCCCGACGGCTTCAGCTATTTATGCTGTTCAGATGGGTTTCTCAGATGGTATTCTCATCAGTTATGGTTATTGGGTAAACCTTGGCTTTGGTATCCACCGGAGTGTGGGCAATGTGATAAAAGTGATATATGAGTTGATATTATGTGCTATATGCTATATGATTACTGTTGATATTGTTTCTTTATGATCATCATATCAGCATGTAACGTAGTTGCATTTTAGTAGCTTACTGAGATTTATTCTCACCCTTATTTGTTTACTGTTTTAGATAAAGGCGGGTCCAGGGATAGGACACTCGGCACGGGAGGACGTTGGTTTGGTAAGAGTTGGGACTTGTTTTGTTGAAGGTTACATTATGTAAATGTAAACCCTTTGGGTAGAGTACCCGTACTTCTTATGGTTCCATCTATTTTGGTAAAGGTTGATGTATGTATATTTGTTTAAAAGTTTGTAAGCCTTCGGGCTAAGTACTTTCGTCTTGAAAGTGTTTGTAAAAGTTTGTTTCAAGTTAAGTGAAGTCTTTGAACTTCAAGTGTGATTTTGTGCCACTTTCTAAAAGGACATTTCGAAAAATTTTCTAAAAGGTTTCATAACGTCTTCCGTTCGTGTCCCGAGCGTGGGGCCAAGTAGGACCACGGGTACGGGGCGCGACAGTTGGTATCAGAGCTAGGTTGTAGATGGTCTAGAATGACTAAATGACCTAGGAGGGTAGTAGAGTATAGAGTGAGTAACGTTGAGTGTTTGATGCAGGTATCCATTAAAAATGGGTGAAACTGACGGAGATCAGGCCGGCTCTTCGGGGCAAGGGGATGCCAGAGAAGAGGCTCGAATTATGTTCCAAGGAATGTTCGAAGCAGCGATGAAAACTATAAATGATCAGAGGCAAGAAAGGGAACAGGTACCACCAAGATATGGCCTAGAACAGTTTCTGAAAATGAAGCCTATGGAGTATGATGGAGAGCCCGATGTATCTAAAACTGAAAGGTGGATTGAATCGATGGAAAAGATCTTTGATTCTTTGAGATGTTCGGAGGAAGATCAAGTCAGGTTTGCTACCTATAAATTGAATGGAGCGGCTGAGCATTGGTGGAAAGCTTTGAAAACTAAATGGGATGAGACTCATGTACCTTACACTTGGAGAATTTTCTGGGAAAGTTCAAAGAACACCTCATTCCTCGAGTAGATCAAGACAGGAAGGAGATGGAATTTCTTAACTTGGAGCAAGTTCTATGTCAATTGCTCAATATTCAGCTAAATTTTCAGAGTTGTCCAGGTATTGTACTCACCTAGTGGCAACTGAGGAGAGGAAGGCTTCGAGGTTTGTGAAAGGTTTGAAACCGTGATTAGAACTCAGCTAGTATCCCATAAGTTACAAGATTTTCAGGATGCAGTTGATCCAGCTTACCAGGTGGAGCATGACATTGAGGAACATAAAAGGAAAATGGAATTGTTAGGCGCTGGGAAGCAAGTTAGGCAACCACAACGTGGTGAGAGTAGAGGAAATCAAGGTGGATCTTCACAATTTAAAGGGTTTTCTCAAAGATAGTCAGGTAACAGAAATCAAAATAATACTTCAGGGAGTCAGAGTAGAGGAGTTTGTAATTATTGTCAGAAAGAAGGGCATTCATAAGAGAGATGTTGGAAGAAGCAGGGCAAGTGTTTGAACTGTGGTCAGTTAGGACATTTTCAGAGGGATTGCCCTAACTATAGGATGTAAGCATCGGGAAGTGTGGTTGGGTCCTCTCAGGGTCAGAAAAGGGATTCCTCAGGCAAGCCTAAGGTTCAGGGTCGTGTCTTTGCTATTTCTCAGCAACAGGCTTCGGAGTCCTCTAATGTGATAGGAGGTATTATTTTTGTGTCTAGTTTGAGGGCACGTACACTTATTGACCCTGGCTTATCGCATTCTTATGTGTCTGTGCATTTTGCTTCTCGATTGCATATGTCTTCTGAATCTCTACCTTATGTGTTAGAGGTGTCAACTCCTATAGGGGAGTGTTTGGTGACCAATGAGGTGTTGCATTCTTGTGATGTGCATATACGTGAGCATGTTTTACCTGCTGATTTAGTTATCTTACCATTACAAGATTTTGATGTTATCTTGGGTATGGATTGGTTGGGTAAATATCATGCGTCTGTTGATTGTGCTAATAAAGTGGTCACATTTTCTATCCCAAATGTTCCTAAATTTTCTTTTGAAACTGTTCCTTGGGGTAGAGAGATTAGGATTATTTCTTATATGAAGGCTAGAAAGTTGTTGAACCGTGGTTGTGCGGGGTATTTGGCTAGTGTTCTTGATACTACTAAAAGGATTCCTGATATTGGGGATGTGCCTATTGTTAAAGAATTTTCAGATGTATTTTCTTCTGAGTATGCTATGCCTCCTGACCGGGAAATAGAGTTCTGTATTGACTTACTTCCAGGTACAGCTCCTATATCTGAGGCACCTTACAGAATGGCCCCAGCTGAATTGAAAGAGTTGAAGGTTCAGTTGCAAGAGTTACTTGATCGAGGATTCATTCGTCCTAGTGTATCTCCGTGGGGAGCTCCAGTATTGTTTGTTAAAAAGAAAGATGGGTCCTTGAGGCTGTGTATTGACTACAGAAAGCTGAATCAGGTAACTATAAAGAATAAATATCCGCTTCCTCATATTGATGATTTATTTGATCAACTTCAAGGGTCAGTTGTCTTTTCAAAACTTGACTTGAGGAGTGGGTACCATCAGTTGAAAATCCGTTCTGAAGACATTTCTAAAATTGCTTTTCGTAGTAGATATGGCCATTATGAGTTTCTTGTTATGCCTTTCGGGTTGACTAATGCTCCGGCTGTTTTTATGGATATGATTAATAGGGTCTTTAAACCTTATCTTGATACCTTCGTGGTTGTATTTATTGATGATATTTTGGTCTATTCCAAGTCCCGGGAGGAGCATGAACAGCATTTGCGAATGGTTTTATTTATTCTTCGTGAGAAGCAGTTGTTTGCTAAATTCAGTAAGTGTGCTTTTTGGCTCAATGAAGTATCTTTTCTTCGGCATGTGATCTCCAATAAAGGTATATTAGTTGATCCATCCAAAGTTGAGGCTATTGTGAATTGGAGGAGGCCAGAATCAGTTACAGAAATTCGAAGTTTCTTGGGGTTAGCTGGGTACTACAGAAGGTTTATTGAGGGGTTTTCTAAGATTGCAACTCCCTTGACTCAGTTGACTCGAAAGAATATTCCTTATGTATGGGATGAAAAATGTCAAGCTAGTTTTGAAGAGTTGAAGAAGAGATTGACTACATCTCCTATTCTCGCCCTACCTAATGGTAATGATGATTTGGTAATCTATAGTGATGCTTCTAAAGAAGGCCTCGGGTGTGTATTAATGCAAAATGGAAGGGTATTGCGTATGCTTCGAGGAAGTTGACTCCGAGTGAGCAGAATTATCCTACCCATGACATGGAGCTTGCAGCTATTGTCTTTGCATTACACAAGTGGAAACATTATCTCTATGGAGCAAAGTTTGAGATTTTCACAGATCATCAGAGTTTGAAGTATCTTTTCTCCCAGAAAGAGTTGAATAATAGACAACGAAGATGGATGGAGCTATTGAAGGATTACGATTGTACAATTTCCTATCATCCGGGCAAGGCAAATGTGGTAGCTGATGCGATTAGCCGAAGTCTTATGTAGCTTCATTGATGGTGCGGGAATGGAAGATGTTGGAGGATGCTCGAGATTGGAGTCCTTATGAATCTAAACATGGAGCTATTTTTGCGAACATTCGAGTATTTCCAACTTTAGTTCAACAATAAAGGAAGCTCAGAAGGATGACCCGGAATTGGTAAAGATTATGGATAAAATCAAGGAAGGTAAATTTGAGGATTTCTCACTCAGTTCTGAAGGGGTATTGACTTTCAGAGGTCGATTGTGTGTGCCTAATGTTGATGGGGTTAAACACCAAGTTCTTAATGAAGGCCATAAATCAAGGTATACTATTCATCCCGGGAGTACTAAAATGTATCAGAATTTGAAGCAACACTTTTGGTGGAATAATATGAAGAGAGAGATAGCGGATTATGTATCCAAGTGCTTAACATGTCAACAAGTTAAAGCGGAATATCAAAGGCCTGCAGGATTGCTTCAACCGTTAGAGATTCCGGAATGGAAGTGGGAACATGTTACTATGGATTTTGTGACAGGGTTACCTCGTACTCGAAGAAGGTTTGATGCGGTTTGGGTGATTGTTGATAGATTGACAAAGTCTTCTCATTTTCTATCTATTGAGATCGGTTATTCTATGTAAAAGCTTGCACTTTGTACATTAATGAGATCGTGAGGTTACATGGAGTTCCAGTGAGCATTGTATCTGATCGTGACCCTAGATTCACATCTCGGTTTTGGAAAGCGTTTCAGAAGGCTTTGGGTTCAGAGTTGAGATTTAGTACAGCTTTTCATCCTCAAACAGATGGCCAGTCCGAGAGAACTATCCAGATTCTTGAGGATATGTTGAAGGCTTGCTCAGTTGATTTTTCAGATTCGTGGGATATTCATTTGCCTCTCGTAGAGTTTGCTTATAATAACAGTTTCAGTCCAGTATTGGGATGGCTCCTTATGAAGCCTTGTATGGAAGGAAATGTCGGTCTCCTATCTGTTGGGATGAAGTGGGAGAAGCCAAGATTTGGGGTGTTCAGATGGTTAACGATTCAGTTGAGAAGGTTAAACTTATTCGAGATCGTTTGAGTACTGCCCAGAGTAGACAGAAAAGCTACGCTGATCATCGGAGGCGAGATCTTGAGTTCGAAAAAGGTGACTTTGTGTTTTTGAAGGTTTCCCCTAAGGTTGGTATTCGAAGATATGGGAAGAAAGGAAAGCTTGCTCCGAGGTTTATTGGTCCATTTGAGATTCTTGGAAGAGTAGGGGATCGGCTTATCGTCTTGCTTTACCTCCTTCTCTTGATAAGATCCATAATGTGTTTCATGTTTCTATGCTTCGGAAGTATGTGTATGATTCTTCTCATGTTCTAGCTGAGGTTCCCGAGGATATTGAGCCGAGTATGTCTTATGAGGAACATCCGGTCCAAGTCATTGATTCTAAGGTGCAAGAATTGAGAAACAAAAGTATCCCTCTTGTTCGAGTTGTGTGGAGGAATCACAATGTGGAAGAATCGACTTGGGAACTTTGGGAAGAGATCGAGAGGAAGTACCCTTGGTTGTTTGAGGGCCTCGGTAAGTAACCCTAAAATTCGGGACGAATTTTCTTTAAGGGGGAGTGATTGTATCGACCCCAAAACCCGTCCCTATTTATTTTATACTTTTGGGGATTTTTATTTGACTTATATGTGCATTTTATGTGTTGCATTATATTTTATGATTTGCATATCATACTTGATTATTTGTGTTATTTACTTAGTTAGTAAAAATAATGATTAAAGGAGTTAAATGATTTAAGTTGAAACTTTAGGGTCCTAGTTGAAATTATAAGTTAAGGGGCTTAAGTGTTAACTTTGAAAGTTGGGTGACCAAGTTGTAAAAATGGGTAAGATATTTAAGAAACTTTCCTTCTTTCTTTCCTTCACTGTGTATTTCATTTGTTCTGCAACTTTCTACGTCTCAGTTAGGGTTAGGAGAAAAAGGTAAGTTCGACCCATTCGATTTAATTCTTTTTATTTACTTACCCGTTTTAAAAACTAATTATATAAAAATGATCAGGGCATCGAGTAGGTCATTTCTAGCCGAACAAAACTTATTTCAGCGACACTTTTTCCGGAACTAGGTAAGTTACTAATTCCCCTTTAAATGTTAAAATAGTCATATATGCTATATATGATACTCCTACTTGTTAATTTTGTGATTTGGGTAATATTTGCTATATTTGTAATTTTGGGACAAAAGGAGTATATGATTTTGGTTGTAGCTGAGTATGGGAAATGGTTTAGAAGCATGTTGTAATCTAATGGAAGTTGTTAATGAGAGTTGCTAATGTTGTGTATTAAATTGTGCAGAGTATATGTTATGCTTGTGAAACAAAAGGAGTAAACTTTGGTTAAGTTTTTAGGCCTGCCGGGTGATGTGGGCGGCCGCCAAAAAATGGGTGTGCGGCCGCACATCTATCTGAAGGATTTTCTTCTTGGGACAGAGTATTTTGGGCGGCCGCACAGCCCTGTTTGGGCGACCGCCCAGTTGTCTGGAAAAGTTTAGAGTTTTCAACTAAGGAGTTTAGAGATCAACCTTGGTCTAGTTTTTGGATAGTGTCCTAAAGTACTTAGATGATTATTGTGGAATGTTAGTAATGGATTAAATGTCCTTTTTATGGACTCTTTATAAGGATTCTTTGTGTGCATCTTGTGATGTATTGGCTTAGTTCCTTCTTGGATTAAATGCCCCGAGTTTTGTTTAGCAAGTATTCATTACTGTGCTTTTGTAAAGGTCCAGCTGGTCTTGTTGTGGAGTCAGCCAATGGAAGAATTATAGTGGTACAGGTAAGTCCACTATAAGGTTTTCCATTGGAGCTTGTGAGTCAGGCGGTGGGAGAATTATAGTGGCACACAAGCCAAGTTCACTATAAGATGTCCACTGTGCCTTCTAGTTTCCCCAGTCCAGATTGGCCTTGGATGGGATGAATTGCTCCCTTTGGTGAGTATTTGGGTTATGACTTTGTGTCATATTTCCCTCTCTGGTTACTTGGTTTATTGATTATGGTTTGGTTTTCGGGATCCCGACGGCTTCAGCTATTTATGCTGTTCAGATGGTTTTCTCTGATGGGTTTCTCAGATGGTATTCTCATCAGTTATGGTTATTGGGTAAACCTTGGCTTTGGTATCCACCGGAGTGTGGGCAATGTGGTAAAAGTGATATATGAGTTGATATTATGTGCTATATGCTATATGATTACTGTTGATATTGTTTCTTTATGATCATCATATCAGCATGTAACGTAGTTGCATTTTAGTAGCTTACTGAGATTTATTCTCACCCTTATTTGTTTACTGTTTTAGATAAAGGCGGGTCCAGGGGATAGGACACTCGGCACGGGAGGACGTTGGTTTGGTAAGAGTTGGGACTTGTTTTGTTGAAGGTTACATTATGTAAATGTAAACCCTTTGGGTAGAGTACCCGTACTTCTTATGGTTCCATCTATTTTGGTAAAGGTTGATGTATGTATATTTGTTTAAAAGTTTGTAAGCCTTCGGGCTAAGTACTTTCGTCTTGAAAGTGTTTGTAAAGTTTGTTTCAAGTTAAGTGAAGTCTTTGAACTTCAAGTGTGATTTTGTGCCACTTTCTAAAAGGACATTTCGAAAAATTTTCTAAAAGGTTTCATAACGTCTTCCGTTCGTGTCCCGAGCGTGGGCCAAGTAGGACCACGGGTACGGGGCGCGACAGTTGGTATCAGAGCTAGGTTGTAGATGGTCTAGAATGACTAAATGACCTAGGAGGGTAGTAGAGTATAGAGTGAGTAACGTTGAGTGTTTGATGCAGGTATCCATTAAAAATGGGTGAAACTGACGGAGATCAGGCCGGCTCTTCGGGGCAAGGGGATGCCAGAGAAGAGGCTCGAATTATGTTCCAAGGAATGTTCGAAGCAGCGATGAAAACTATAAATGATCAGAGGCAAGAAAGGGAACAGGTACCACCAAGATATGGCCTAGAACAGTTTCTGAAAATGAAGCCTATGGAGTATGATGGAGAGCCCGATGTATCTAAAACTGAAAGGTGGATTGAATCGATGGAAATGATCTTGATGCTTTGAGATGTTCGGAGGAAGATCAAGTCAGGTTTGCTACTATAAATTGAATGGAGCGGCTGAGCATTGGTGGAAAGCTTTGAAAACTAAATGGGATGAGACTCATGTACCTTACACTTGGGAGAATTTTCTGGAAAGTTCAAAGAACACTTCATTCCTCGAGTAGATCAAGACAGGAAGGAGATGGAATTTCTTAACTTGGAGCAAGGTTCTATGTCAATTGCTCAATATTCAGCTAAATTTTCAGAGTTGTCCAGGTATTGTACTCACCTAGTGGCAACTGAGGAGAGGAAGGCTTCGAGTTTTGTGAAAGGTTTGAAAACCGTGATTAGAACTCAGCTAGTATCCCATAAGTTGCAAGATTTTCAGGATGCAGTTGATCGAGCTTACCAGGTGGAGCATGACATTGAGGACATAAAAGGAAAATGGAATTGTTAGGCGCTGGGAAGCAAGTTAGGCAACCACAACGTGGTGAGAGTAGAGGAAATCAAGGTGGATCTTCACAATTTAAAGGGTTTTCTCAAAGATAGTCAGGTAACAGAAATCAAAATAATACTTCAGGGAGTCAGAGTAGAGGAGTTTGTAATTATTGTCAGAAAGAAGGGCATTCAGAAGAGAGATGTTGGAAGAAGCAGGGCAAGTGTTTGAACTGTAGTCAGTTAGGACATTTTCAGAGGGATTTCCCTAAGTATAGGATGTAAGCATCGGGAAGTGTGGTTGGGTCCTCTCAGGGTCAGAAAAGGGATTCCTCAGGCAAGCCTAAGGTTCAGGGTCGTGTCTTTGCTATTTCTCAGTAACAGGCTTCGGAGTCCTCTAATGTGATAGGAGGTATTATTTCTGTGTCTAGTTTGAGGGCACGTACACTTATTGACCCTGGCTTATCGCATTCTTATGTGTCTGTGCATTTTGCTTCTCGATTGCATATGTCTTCTGAATCTCTACTTATGTGTTAAAGGTGTCAACTCCTATAGGGGAGTGTTTGGTGACCAATGATGTGTTGCATTCTTGTGATGTGCATATACGTGAGCATGTTTTACCTGCTGATTTAGTTATCTTACCATTACAAGATTTTGATGTTATCTTGGGTATGGATTGGTTTGGGTAAATATCATGCGTCTGTTGATTGTGCTAATAAAGTGGTCACATTTTCTATCCCAAATGTTCCTAAATTTTCTTTTGAAACTGTTCCTTGGGGTAAGAGAATTAGGATTATTTCTTATATGAAGGCTAGAAAGTTGTTGAACCGTGGTTGTGCGGGGTATTTGGCTAGTGTTCTTGATACTACTAAAAGATTCCTGATATTGGGGATGTGCCTATTGTTAAAGAATTTTCAGATGTATTTTCTTCTGAGTATGCATGCCTCCTGACCGGGAAATAGAGTTCTGTATTGACTTACTTCCAGGTACGGCTCCTATATCTGAGGCACCTTACAGAA